>JAAFCE010007744.1:24476291-24508545 GCA_013389805.1 Trigoniulus corallinus
CCACCCCCAGACTACCTCTCAGCTCGTGACACCCCACTCATGAAGCACAACATTCGCATCTCAGCCACTTGCATTCTCCTTTCATGGTCCTTTCTCATGGCCCAACACTGTGAGCCATATGGCATAGCCGGCCTTACCGCAGTTCTACAGACTTTGCCTTTTAGCTTTAAAGGCACCCGGTGGTCACACAGGACTACACTTGCCTGTCTCCACTTTAGCCAACCTGCCTTGATCCTATTGGACACATCGAAATCTATTTCCCCATTTTCCTGGAACACTGATCCTAAGCATCTAAACACCCCCACTGCTGGTACCACCTCAACTCCTGAGCGAACCTCACCCTCTGGTCCCTGGCCACTCCAGTTGAAAGCTAGGTATTCCGTCATTTTCATATTCCCCTTGAGGACCATCCGTTTTCCACTGCCATCTGGATATCTTGCAGGCCCCTTTGTGCCTCCTCTTTGGACTTTGCAATCTTCACCACATCATTGGCAAATATCAAGCACTGAGGGCCCCATTCCTCTACTCCTGTCAGCAGTTCATATATGACTAGAGTAAATGAGTATGGGCTAAGCGCAGACCCTTGGTGCATGCCTACCTGCACCTTGAAGCTTTTGTTACTATAAGCCGCCCTCATTCCTAGAGATAGAGCCAATATACATATCCTGCACTATTCTAATGTGGCCTTCATCTACCCCTTTTCTTCCTAGCATGTTCTGTTCTACTAGGAACACTACCATAAGCCTTCTCCAGGTCAATGAATATTGCATGGAGGTCCTTCTTTGCTTCCCTATCCTTCTCTATCATCTGCCCTGGGATGAATATTGGCTCCATTGTAGACCTACCAGGCATAAACCCAAATTCATTACCCCAGACAGTAGTGCATTGTCTGACGCGACCTTCAATTACTTTTCCACAGCTTCATAGAATGACTATTTAGCTTCATGCCTCTATAGTTTCCACAATCCTGGGCGTCACCTTTGCCCTTGAACAGTGGAACTCTCCTTCCATGCTGATGACATTCTGTCTCCACTAGCTAACTTATTGAATAGCTGTGCTAGACATGTTACTTCTGTGGCCCCCAGGGTATGCCAAACACCCATTTGAATCCTATCTGGTTTGTTTGTTTATTGTAGTTTTAGGGCCAATCGACTACAATGCTCATTAGGGCCCAGAAAGACAATCATCATAGTGGGGGTGTAAATGGCCTTTCCACCATGATGGCAATAAATAAGGGCAAAAGCCCACTAAAACTAACACATACAAAAGGCAATAGCCAAATAAAAAATCAAGGAATAATTATAGGCAAAAGCCAAAATAGAAATAAAAGTGAAGGCAGCAAAAACGAGAACAGACATAACAATATAAGTGGCAAAAGCCAAAACAGACGTAACAATAAAAGTGGCAAAAGCCAAAACAGACATAACAATAAAAGAGGCAAAAGCCAAAACAGTCATAACAATAAACACGGCAAAAGCCAAAACAGTAATAACAATAAACATGGCAAAAGCCAAAACAGACACAGAAATAAAAAGGCAAAAGCCACACCAATACAGAAATAAATGCAAAGCTGCCTAAATATACATGTATAAATCAGTTCAAATGTGGTGAAAGAGGCCAGCATCTTTCACAAATACAAGCGAGCTATCAACCCCCTGGAGGTTATCCCCAAGTGAGGCAGAGAGCTCCCGACTGACTCCCAGTCGCCATCTCAGTTCGCAGTATCTCTCACAGTGACTAAAGATGTGCACCACTGTGAGAGACTCCCAACAGAAGTCACACCATGGCTGTTCCTCGACCCGTAAAATGTAGGAGTGGGTGAGGAACGTGTGACCGATCCGAAGCTGAGCAAGCACAACCTCCTCCCTCCGCGACTGGCGGCACGAGGACCCCCAGTGCTCTGGGGTGTCGTTCAGTGTGCGGAGTTTGTTGGTGCTCTCCGCAAACCACTGGGCCCGCCATTGTTCATGGACAGCCCACCACACCATCAGGAGAGCATCAGAGGAGGGAACAGCAGTGTTAGGTATATCTGGCAAGTGGGCCACCTGACAGGCATGGGCATCCGCCCTCTCATTGCCAATGATGCCAACATGCCCCGGGACCCACATGAACAACACTGTCTTGCCCTGCTTACGAATCACAAGCAGCAATCTGTGCACGGCCTGGACGATGGCATGTCTGCCATATAGGGTGTGCAACAGCTGAAGGGAGGATAGGGAGTCAGTCACAATAACATGTGACCCAAGGAGCCACCAAGGAGCCATCCTTTGACCCATCTGTGTGATTAAAAACAGCATAAGGAGTCAGTCGCAACAACAAAGTGTCTGTCATTCAATACTTGGGTGAGCTCCAGTGCCCTGTGCAGAGCTGTGAGTTCTGCAGTTAAGACACTGGTGACACCTGGAAGGCGGCCCCCTATGTGATGACCAGTTGTAAAGACTGACCAACCCACCGAGGAGCCATCCTTCGACCCATCCGTGTAAATAAAAACATGGCCCCGATAGGTCAGAGAGAGGCGTCCAAACTATTGTTGGTACACTGACCTATCAGTACTGGTTTTGGGTAAGGCTGCAAGCATTAAATATAAACTTGGCTCTGGCACTGTCCAGGGTGGCACAGAGGCCGGCAGAACATGCTGCACCCTAGGCATAGTCACACCCAGACCGGTAAGACCGTCCATCCACCGCACACCGAATGGAGGGGGAAGCCCCGGGCGGTGGTCAAATGGCCATCTCATAGTGTTACTAATATATGCAGCTGCAAGGTACTGCCGCTGCACATATAGTGGTGGTTCACCAGTCTCACCGCAGTACTGGACTTGTGCAGAACGCCCCAATGGACAACCAGATGCCAGCGTGATGAACACTGTCCAGCATCCAGAGAGTAGATGGAGCGGCCAGGCCATATATGCTGCAGCCATAATCGAGATGGGGATCGAACGAGTGATCTGTAGAGCCGAAGCATCACCGTTCGATCTACCCCAAAACCAGTTCCCTGCAGGCACCACAGAATATTCAGGGAGCGAAGGCACTTAGCCTTCAGCTCCTTCAAGTGCGGGACCCATGTCAGACGGCTGTCAAAACGAAGACCAAGAAACCGGGCTGCCTCTACAACTGGGAGGAGGCGGCCTTCAAGGGTAAGCTGAGGCTCAGGGTGAAGCCCTCGCTTACGGCAGAAGTGCATGACATTTGTTTTGTCAGGGGAGAGCTTATTGCCACGAGAGGTGGCAAACTCGTTGGCACTATTTAGTGCCAGTTGCAGCTGACGCTCAATGCTTGCATCGTGGCAGCCTGGTACCTAATAGAGAAGTCAGTCCACAAAGAGAGACGACTTTCCCACGGGGTGAATGGAGGGTGGTAGGCCGTTCACTGCAACAGCAAAGAGCGTCACACTCTAGTCGCTCCCCTGTGGGACACCATTCTCCTGCAGGAAGGCCGAGGAGTCTCTGGTGAGATAAGATGATCCACCAAAGACCTGCCCACACGGAAGCCACATTGGGCATTGGCCAGAAGGTTGTGCCGTTCCAGATACCACACCAGGCGCCAATTCACCATGTGTTCCATGGTTTTGCAAAGACAGCTCGTCAATGAAATGGGTCTGTAATTTTCTGGAAGGCTACCATCCTTCCCAGGTTTTTGCAGTGGGATGATAGTAGCCTCTCCCCAAGCTGCAGGGATTTCATACTGCTGCCAAATATAGTTTAATACCTCAAGGAGGTATATAACGCCTTTCTCTGGTAGGTGTCGTAGCCTTTGATAGTGGATGCTATCTGGTCCAGGGGCAGTATCCCTGGCTCTTGCTAGAGCTGCCTGCAGCTCCCAAGGGGTAAATGGATTGTTATACCCCTCAGCGACACCCCCAGCAAAATTAAGTGTGTGGCGTTCTGCAGCTTGTTTAGACTGCATAAATGCTGCCGTGTAGTGCTGGGAACTGGAGACGGCTGCAAACGTCCTTGCCAGTTCCTCAGCCACCTCACACAGCAGAAGGCAATGTCTTCCTTGTACAAGGAGACCTGAGCCACATGATGGTAAATATCTGCCTTGGATCTTCCTCAGCGTTTCCCAGACTTTCTTGGAGGGCGTGTGACAGGTAAGTGAGAAGACGTACTGACTCCATTAGGAGCGTTTGGCCTCCATGATCACCTGTCGTGCATATGCCCGGGCTCGGAGATTTTCGATACGGTTGGCCTCGATAGGACGAGATTGGTAGCAGCAAATGGCTCGTCAGAAAGCCCGAATCGCACTCCGACAATCCTCCATCCACCATGGCACCTGTGCTCATGGTGGGTTACACGAGCTCTGGGGGATGGATGGAAATGCTGCCCCGACCACCACCTCTGTGAAGTGACTCACTAGGTCGTTGACCCCATCAAAATCACACAGTGGCGAAAGTAGATATGGCGGGCAAACTCCTCCCAGTCTGCCCGAGGCAGACACCACCGTGGTGGGTGTTGGGGTAATGCCCCATCTCCACTGCTAATCCTGATGGGGAAGTGATCACTTCCACAAGGGTCTGACAAGACCTCCCACTGCAAACCTGGTGCCAACCCAGGAGAGCAGATGGAGAGGTCTATACATGAGAGACCACCAGTGGCAGTCATGACATGTGTGGAGGCACCTGTGTTTAGAACAATGAGGCCATTATGTGACACCCACTGTTCCACAAGTCGCCATCGGGGGTTATGACTGTCCAAGCCCCATTGGGGAATAATGGGCATTAAAATCACCCATAATCAAGAAGGGTCTTGGAAGCTGGGCACTGAGGGAGTCGACGTCTGCCCATGGGATATCAATCCCATGAGGCATGTAGAGGGAACATAGAGTGGTGGGCACATCCAGTTGCAATGAGACCGCCACTGCTTGCAGAGGCAACATACACCTGTCATCATCCAAAGTTAAATTAGCATTAACCCTGTTATATTGCCACTGTTGATCCCACAAATCACTGGAGTACCTAAGGATTTTTTGATGATGATGATGATGCATGTAGAGCATGATTTTCAGTTTCAGCCATTTTTAATTGCCCTAACTGTTAGTGAGAACAGTGAAGTGTAGGATTATTTTTTACTTTGAATGCTGGGTAACAGTTGCTTTTATAACAGCTCAACTGTTATAACAATAGGGGGTTCCATGAAGCAATTATGGCCTTACTTTACTTGTGAGTTGACCACCTGTCAACTCAAATACCGTCACCCATAGGTGATCTGCAGCACCCCAAGTAGCAGTGTGACGTCACCATTTTTGTACTGTGTCGTCTGTAACAACGCTAATAGCGTTCGCAAATGGGTATACGGAACTAGGCATAAGAAAAGATAAGACAAAACAATAGCTGATGCAAACTGAAATGCCTTATAACTATTACATTATACAAAATTCAATATCACTACAATAGAGATAGCAATAGAAAAACTGAAACTCTCGTTACTTATCTTTGTTGATGAAAAATTTTACTGGACTCCGGACGCTGGTGGATCCATTCTCCATCCCGTGGTTGCCTTTATCCAAATTTCGTACGAGATTGCAAAATGAATCACACATGGACAAATAAATGAATAATATCATAATTGTACATTTATTAATTACATTGAAACATACTTGAAGCGCTAATACAGGCAATGACGTGGCAGGGCACGTGATGTGACATGAGGGCAGGTACGTGAAGCAGAAAAGCGATAATAAAGGCAATAACACACATGACCTCCCATTGAACTCAATGGGCCCCAGAACAGTGTACCAGCTGAACCCCACCCCTCTCCTGAAGCCCGTGTGTTACTTAGAAAGCATGTAAGAAGTTAAAATTATTGCAAACCACACAATAACTCAAGGGCTTTCTCCCCATTGATGACTAATGGCAGTAGATTATCTTTTGCATTAAGCATTTCAGCACCATGATTCCTGTAGAACTTAATTGCATTAATATTATCTTGTTTTACAAGAAGTCGTATTACTACACATTTATTCTCAACAATTGTGTGCTACAAATAAAAATAGTATACGTCCAGTAAAGTTAAATAATTATTAAACACCAGGAGACCAGAGGGGATCTTGACAATTAGCAGGAGTATAGTTCATAGGACAACATTTTACAGAAGTCGATTGGTAGGAAGACAATTCGCCAGGTTGATCAATTGGTAGTATGCCAACAATTAATTAAAAGAGGTTGATAAATTAATCATTAAGCAGAACTATTTAATCCGGAAGTGGGGGAGAGCAATTTGAGAAAAGTGCACCACAAATATTTCGAATCCCTTATTATAAATCTAGCTAGCAATTACAATAGGTCATCTACTGCCCTTTAGATAGGCCTACCCTTAGACAATGTCCTATTTTCAGTGGTTTGGCCAACTTCAGTTTGGACTGGCAGTATAGAAACGGGAATAGCAAATACAAAAATCCCTCATCAGTGAGGTTAGGTTTAATGATAAAATGCACAAAATCATAGTGTTATTTAATTACCCCTTAATGGGTGAGGTGGAGTCTTTTAATTTATCGCCAGACATCCTTGGGTCTTTCAGTACATTCATATAATGGCATAATGAATTAGGAGGCTTAATTTTAAGCCTATACCTGTAATAAGCCCTTAGCTTTAGGCACATTGGAGTCACCCTTTATGTAACTTTCCCTCATAAGTCTGTGAGACTCCACTTCTCCCTTTATGCGACGTTTCTTCATTAACTCTTCTATGTATTTGTAGTTATCTTTATATAAATCAAATTCAACAATAAATATGGAAACTTTTCTTATTTTAATCTTTTGGTTGTTAAAATGCCAATTTATCAAGGTGATTTTATTAAATTTTTCTCTATACAAAGCATCTAAGAAGGATTGCAGTTTTTAATTTATACTGCAGATGATATTAAAATAGTGCATGATAAGTACGATGGTTCTGCAGCCAATGTTATGTACTATCTTCAGGAAGTGCTGGTTGTGGTGCATCAAGGTTCCACACTAAGCCCATAAATATTCACTGTTGACTGAAGTCAGGAATTAGCACTGCAGTCATGTTAATTGCTGATGATGTAGAGAAGCTTTATGACAGAGGATGCACGAAAGGGCGCCTGGAAAGAGAGAGACTATTTGTCTTTCATATGGGAAGGACGTGACCCATAGAATCAATGTGTGTGTGTGTGTGTGGAGGGGGTGGATTGCAAACAGACATGAGTACGAGAAGAGACCCTGACCCATACAGCATGGATCAGAGTGTTGGGCAGCAAAGAAGATCAATGAACGAAAAATTGAAGTGGATGAGATGTGGATGCTACAGTGCATGAACTGGATGGCAAGAACACATAGAATTAGGAATGAGTACCTTTGAATGAACCCAGGCTTAGAGAACACCATGGAAAAAATGTTAGACAGTATTTACATGTTATGTGAAGAGGGGAGGTAGGAAGGAAGGAGTGAGAGCATTTCCAGGAAGGGGAAGTGAGAATGAGTTTTAAATAAGGACATGGTAGTGTGCAGGGCAGCAGTGGATCTGGTCTGGTCAGACAGGCAGGTGTGGAGGGCTACAACCCACAGACCAAACTCTCCACAGGCAGTGTATGAGGGTATAATGACGATCATGAGTGACTACTTGTGAATTGCAGATCATACGTTTCAAAGGGTGAAATTCGGAGTTCTCAAAGAAGTTTAGAAATAAAAAGATTCTGCTTATTAGGAATAAAAGGGCATATTGGGAGTCATTTCGAGAACATTCAAAATTTCCTGTCTTTCATGAGAGTGGTCCAATTATAAATTTCTTCCCATCAAATAAGGGAGGTATGGATCAAATCATAATATTAGTTTTGCCTTAGCATTTGTTATTGCCGGCGACAAATATGGAAGAGGGATCAATGCTGCAGAGCGATGGGGAGATAGATTGCGATGTTACCCATAGAATCAATGTATGGGGGTTGAAGTGGATACAGGCAAGCAGTGTCATAATGAGGGCGTGGTGAAGAAGACAGCCGCCACAAGCACAACTGGGTTTCATAATCATACCCTTATCCCGCCTGTGGTGGGGTCGGGCCTGCGGGTTCTAGCCCTCCGCTCCCGTCTGTTTCCCACTAGATCCCTGTCCACCCCACACACTGCCATGTCCCTCCGGACAACCTGTTCCCAAGTCTGCTTCAGTCTCCACCTACCCCAGATGCTGCCAACCACCTGCATTCCCAGAATGCACCTAATGAGCTCCTCTTCCCCTCTTCTCATGACGTGGCTATACCACCTCAGCCTATTCTCCCTCATTTTATTTGACGATGTCCACGAACCACCAGGGTACTTCTAATACATTCATTCCTGATTCTATCTGCTCTTAGCACGCCACTAGTGTACTGCAGCATTCACATCTCAACCACTGTCCTATAAAACTTCCCTTTCAACTTGGTTGGGACCCTCCTATTCCACAGGACTCCACTTGCATGTTTCCATTTCAACCAACCCCCATTGATTCTATGGGTGACATCCAAGTCTATCTCCCCATTGCTTTGAAAGGTTGATCCTAAGTACTATACCTCCTGCACCTTTTCCACCAGTTCACCCCTCGAGCATATCTCCTCGATGTTTTCCTGCCCATCCCAATTGAAAGCTAAATATTCTACGCCCGTCAGCAGTTCATCCAAAACCAGGATGAAAAGATATGGACGAAGTGCTGAACCTTGGTGCACCCCAACTTTCACTGGAAAGCCCCTAGTGCTTCCCCAAGATGTCCTTACCCTGGCTATGGAGCCATTATACATATCCTGGATTATTCTAATAAACCCTTCATCAACCCCCCTTTTTTGTAGTACTTCCCACACTACCTGTGTTTGGACACTATCGAAGACCTTTTTGAGGTCGATGAAGATGGAATGGAGATCTTTCTTGGCTGCCCTATACTTTTATACCATCTGCCTCAGGATGAAGATGGGCTCCATTGTGGACCTACCTGGCATAAACCCAAATTGATTCCCATGGATACTAGTTCTATCCTGGTGGCGACGTTCCATTACTCTCTCCCAGAACACCATGGAGTGGCTTATTAGCTTTCTACCTCTATATTTGCCACAGTCTTGGACATCTCCGTCACCCTTGAAGAGTGGTACTATCCAACTCTCTCACCACGCAGATTGCATTCTATCTCCACTAGCTATTTTATTGAAAAGATTCCTGAGCTACTTGGTTGTTGTTTTTTTTGTTGTTTGTAGGAGTTTAAGGTCCCGTCAACTACAAGGTCATTAGAGACCCGTCCACTGTATAGTTCTAATGCATATACTGCACAGACACTACACTAATGCGACGATTATTGGGTATTAGCAGTACCCAGCTTTCCCGAGCGACCACCCATGTCAGTACTAACTGGGCTTGCATTGCTTAACTTCAGTGATCAAACGAGAACTGGTGTGTCCAACACAACCCGCTGCTCCCGAGCTACTTGGTACCCATCCTCCCTAGGCTATGCCATACTTGAATGGGGATTCCGTCCGGGCCGACAGCTTTTTGACCTTTCATCTAGCTGAGTGCCCTGGCTACTTTCTCCTCAGTTACACAGTAAACAGCCCCTGTTGGTGCAGTATTGGTGGCGATGTCCTCATATCCCCCCACTTAATTCAAGAGGTTTCGGAAATACTCCTCCCACCTCCTCTTTACCTTTGTTGGAGAGAGAGAGCAGGATCCTACCTGTGCCATCCTTCACTGTTATGGCTCGGGGTATATCTTTTGCTGCCCTATCTCTAGCCTTGGCCAGTTTGAAAACTTCTCTCTACCTTTCCTTTGTCCCTAACTGCTCATAGAGGACCTCATACTTCTGGTGCTTGGCCAGGGCAATCCTCTTCCTAGCAGTGGTCATGTACTGCCTGTACTGAGTCTTTGACTCGTGGTCCCTTATCTCCTGCCACATGTGGAAAGCAGCTTTCTTTTTTTTGATGGCTGCTTCTACCTCCTCATTCCACCACCATGTTTGCCTATTACTCTGGGCTGTGCCTCCCACTCTACCCTGCCCCAAGATTGCTTTCCCACAGGCTCTAATTTTTTGGGCATACCCTGTCCCACATGGCATCCGTCATCCCTTTCCAATCCCAGTCTACCTGCCTGTGCATTTATTGTATAAATTCATCTGTTTTGGTGGGTAGTTTACACCACCTGATCACCTGCTCTCCTTTGCAATAGTGTGTCCTACCAGTTCTAACATTAGTAGCCTATGGCCAGATTCTTTCTGAAAATTTCCACTGGGGAGTGCCCAGCAATCACAGACCTCAGATCTATGCCACCCTCTAACCATAAAGAAATCAATGTGTGACATCCCCTGTGGTGACTGGTATGTGATTAGGTGCTTGTACTGTCCCTTTTCCTAAACCAAGTATTTGCCAATGCAAGGCTAAGTGTGTTTGCTGTGTCAAGGATTTGCTGCCCATCTATGGTAACTGCTCCATCCTCCCCATAACCCTGGTTATCTAAGCAATGCCCCCATTAAAACTAAGTGCTTGTTTCCTCGGTATTGCCTTACCTGAGCCTCCAGTGAGTGCACCAAGTCCTCAAGGTCTGCCCTGAAGCCATCCTTTGTGGGTTCATCCAGACCAGCCTGAAGGGCATATGTACTGATGAGGTGGAGCACTACTCCTCCCCAAACCACTGTAACTAACAGGAGCCTGCTATTGACTCGTTTAACCTGGGTGACCCCTTGTTACAGCTCACTATCCAATACTATGCTCACCACATTCAAGCCTTCTTCACTGGCAGAATATGTAAGCTTGTATTGCTCACCAAGATCCCTTCAACTATTCCCTTTCCACCTAGTTTCTTGGAGGAAAGCTACCTGAATCCTCTGTCGATGTAGGGTATTAGCTAGCTGCCCTGATTTGCCTGTAAGGGTCCCCATATTCCATGTTCCTAACCTAAATTTGCCCCTAAGCTATCTGAACATGCTCTGACTGGGGCCACCCCAGCCATGCATCTTGAACCCACAGGAATGTTGGCATTGCTTGCAGTGGGGATGCTGGCCTACCTGACACAGCACACCTGGCACACTATCTGCCATGGGGTCCAAGGCCCCAACCCCTGTGGCATCGCAAGCTACTGATACCTGTGGCTTGGGGCTAACTTGCAAACCCCAATCATCAACCAGTGCTGGAGTCTTAATCCCCTGCACTGTTGAATCTATGCCTCCTGAATTTTGCATCATACATGCAAACTTCAGAATGTCATTAGTCAGGTCTTGATTTATGTTGGGGATATGTTCGTCAGAAAATCGCATAAAATGAGTTTCACTTAAAAGGAGACTATAAATCTATGGAAAAATTAGGGATATGTTCCATAATTTTTAAAATTGCATAACTCCAAAATAACGAATTAAAATTAATGTACAACAATGTGTTACCTCAATATGTCCTGGAACACTTTGAGGTATGACACCAGCCCGCACCTAAAGTTAGTATAATAATATCATCGTCATTTAAGACATCATCCACCAGCAGTTCTTCTATACCATCATGGTTAAAAATGTTCAAATCCCCTCCAAAATAAGTTTTACTTTTAGAGCATGTTCAGTGGAACTGCAGACGCGACCCTGCTACAGTTGGTATAAGTGTGTGGTGATAATGGTATGATTGTTAAGTGTCATGTAAAACTGTGGAACCCCCTATTGTGTATAGTAATTTCTGACAGACTAAGACTGACTGGCTAATACAATGGTTGGTGGATTTTATCAGTTTCATGGGCCGTAGACTGACTATACTTCCTGAACAAGTATACAGGATGTATTTTTGGCAAAATGTTTTTTTTAATCAAATCCAAACCACACAACTTAAAAATCACATAAAAAGAAACCACATAAAACGAGACCCAACTGTATATTTGTTAAGTGTATAACTGCAAGTCATCAAACAATGAAACAAGTACACAAACAACAACAATACTACACAGTAGCAAAAACAATTAGAAAAGGGAACATTTGCTGTCTACTGTTGGTGCCCCATGGCAAGCGCCACGTGGCGACTGACTGAGCAGATGGCACGCTATGCTATAGAACAGTGGTTCTCAAACTTTTTGAAGTCAGGGAACACTGAACTGACATTTTACTAGCACAGAACACTTACAATTCAACATAAACTTTAAAGCAGGTTGTACACTTTCTACACTTGGTACTTACTACATCATCATCATACCCTTATCTTGCCTGTGGCAAGGTCGGGTCTGTGGGTTCTAGCCCTCCACCCTATCTGTCTCTTGTCCAGTTCCCCATCCACCCTACCCACTGTCATATCCTTATGGACAACCTGTTCGCACGTCTGCTTCAGTCTCACCCTGGCCCAGGTGCTACTGACCACCTTCATTCCTTTGTTGTTGTTGGTTTTTGTTTTAGGGCCCATCGACTACAATGGTCATTAGGGCCCAGAAAGACAATCATCATGGTGGAGGTGTAAATGGCCTTCCCACCATGATGGAAATAAATAACGGCAAAAGCCCACTAAAACTAACAAGAACAAAAAGGCAATAGCCAAATAAATATTTAAGAATAAACATAGGCAAAAGCCAAAACACAGAAAGGAAAAACTGCAAAAGCCAAAAGAGATATAACAATAAAACCAATTATGTCTGGTGCACACATCCAATTTTTGCTTTTGTGGGTCTGCATGGACACTGCAGCGACGCCACAGTAATTCAATGCAAACATGCAGTGAAATGTCACCCGTACACATTTGGCAACTGTCCAGAAGGCATACCCTTTTTACCTATCGAATTGCAAAACTAATAAACCACATTTATGATATCGACAGATATGTGCACCACTTAATAGACCAAGAAGTACTACACAATCAGATGTCCAGGTGCAGCACTGTTATGGTTCGGTAGGGATCTGTGGGCATTTTCAGATGCAACTCTGATATGTGGGACCACAGTGGCGCCGGAGATATGTGTGGCACTCCCAATTGCGACTAAAGTATCTCATGCTGCAATTATGAGGCTGCACAAGTAAAAATTGGATGTGTGCACTGGACCTTAACTTCTACCAAATGTCGTCCTATGTACTGTGTTCCAACCAGTTATCATAGACCCAGATGAAAGTGTGATTTAATAGCAAATGCCAAATTTCTACTAACTTGTATCATACTCTTAAACAATGCTCTGCCTGTTCCATATTTTCTATAGTTTTCTTTCACAAAGAAACCACCAATAGATGCTGCCCTTCCTTTCTGAATGATATGCATGAATGAATATGTAATGTGACCCACTAACTGTACATCACCTTTAAAAACACAAAACAACATAACTACTTTAGTGATCAAAGGTGCAATTTTTCAGTATTTTCAATCTTGTCCCTTAAGCACTTAAAGGACTTAAAGTGCAATCTAAGTTTGAGGTCTTTTTGTTATAAATCCAAAGCTCTAACTCGACTTACTATTAAACAGCAATACTCGTCGTAAAAACAAACTCATTCAAGCCTTCTGCAATCCCAGACAAGAAGCTTTTAACTTTCTGAGGTCCCTGAGTATCAGGCCTGCTGACTATGACAGGCATCAAGTACATGCTTGATGCAATTTGTGTAGCGTACAACTATATTAGAACTCCAATTTTCCGAACTCTGACTATCCGAATCGCCTTCACAATTTCAGAAAAAAATTAAGATGGAACGTACTGAAATCGGCTGCCGAAAATGGATACTGACAGTCAAACAGCTTACTTTGACCGAGATGTTCATCAAGCAATGACTTTCATTTACAATATGGTACACGTACATTCTGTACTAATGTATAGCCCTTTTAAGTATGCTTAATATGAAAAAGTGTCGTCTTTTCATTTAATTAATCAAAAGCTCTTTTCATTTAAAAAGTGTTTTTCTCCCATTTTCAATATACAAACAGTAAGAAATTAAATTAAACTCTTTTTTCGGAAAGCATCCAATTATCCAAATTTTTGATTATCCAAATTTTTGATTATCCAAATTTTGGATAATTGGAGTTCTACTGTACTTAATATCGCCTTTGAATGATAAATGTCATAGAAAATGTCTGTGCATGGAAGACAGTTAAAGGGAAATCACCTTTACACCTACCTTCATCATTACACCTTGCTTGGAAGGTGCTATGGTCATCTTTAATTCCAGCTGCTGATTCTTCAGATGAAGTGTTTGTTTGTAGTTTGTGTCTTAGGGCCCATCGACTACAAAGGTCATTAAGGAACAGAAAGACAATCACCATAGTGAGGGGTGTAAAAGGCCAACCCACCATGATGATAACAAATAAGGGCAAACGCCCACTAAGGGTAAAAATAGTAAAAGGCAAAAGCCACAAAAATAACTGGGAGTAAATAAAGGCAAAGGCCACAAAAATAACCGGGAGTAAATAAAGGCAAAAGCCGAAACAGATAAAGCTAAACAGGCAAAAGCCAAAACAGATAAAGCTAAACAGGCAAAAGCCAAAACAGATAAAGCTAAACAGGCAAAAGCCTAAACAGACACAAATAATGGCAAAGGCCTAGACAGACACTAACATAGAAGGGCAAAAGCCAAAACTGACACAAAAAAGGAAAAGGCAAAAGCCAAAAGGAAGAATAAAAGGAAGGGATGCCAATACAAAAATATTTCAAAGATTAAATGTTGTGAAAGAGGCCAGCCTCTTTCAGAAAATCAAGCGAGCTCTCCACCCCTGGGGGTTATTCCCAAGTGATGTGGAGAGCTCTGGGCTGACTCCCAGTCGACATCTAAGTTCACGGTATCTCTCACAGTGGCTAAATATGTGTGCCACTGTGAGAGGCTCCCAAATAAGAGTCACACAACGGTTCATCCTCACCCTGTAGTATGTAGGAGTGGGTGAGGAACGTGTGACTAATTCGCAGCCGAGCAAGCACAACCTCCTCCCTCCGCAACTAGGGGCATGAGGACACCCTGAACAATGGCATGTATGATATTGAGGGTGGGCAACAGCTGGAGGGAGGATAGGGAGTCAGTCGCAACCACAAAGTGTTGGTGGTTCAAACGTTGGATGAGTTCCAGTGTCCTGTACAGAGTCGTGAGCTCTGCAGTTAAGACACTGGTGACGCCTGGAAGGCGGCCCCCTATGGGATGACCAGGTGTAAAGACTGACCAACCCACAGAGGTACCATCCTTCGACCCATCCGTGGAAACAAAACCATGGCCCTGATAGGTCAGAGAGAGGCGTCCAAACTCTTGTTGGTACACCAGCCTATCAGTACTGGCTTTCGGGAGGACAGTGATTGTCAAATTAAAACTTGGCTCTGGTATTGTCCAGGGTGGCACAAAGGCCGGCAATACAGGCTGCACCCTAGGTAGAGTCACACCCAGGCCAGTGAGACCATCCATCCACCGGATGCCAAATGGAGGGGGAACCCCTGGCTGGTGGTTGAAAGCCTGTCACAGAGTGCAACTAAAAACGGCTGGGTGGGTAGGGTGCTGTGGCTGACCTTTCAGCCACAAAATATATGCAGGTGCAAAGCACTGCCGCCATACAGTCAGTGGTGGCTCACCAGATTCAGCATAAAGGCTGAGCATGGGACTTGTGCAGAAAGCCCTAATGGACAACCGGATGCCAGCATGATATACACTGTCCAGCATCCAGAGAGTAGATGGAGCGGCCAGGCCATAAACACCACAGCCATAGACGATTGGTGATCGAATGAGTGATCGGTATAAACGAAGCATCACCGTTCGATCTGCCCCAAAACCAGTTCTTTGCAGGGACCACAGAATATTAAGAAAGCGAAGGCACTTAGCCTTCAGCTCCTTCAAATGTGGGACCCACGTCAGACAGCTGTCAAAAAGGAGACCAAGAAACCAGGGTGCCTCAGGGTAAGCTGAGGCTCAAAATGAAGCCCTCACTTATGACAGAAGTGCATGACTTGTTTTCTCAGGGGAGAACTTATAGCCACGTGACTTGCCGAACTCATTGACACTATTGAGTGCCAGTTGCAGTTGATGCTGAATGCCATGCATTGCGGCAGCCCAGTACCGGATGGAAAAGTCGTCCACAAATAGGGACAGCTGTACCGGGAGGTGAATGGAGGAAGGAAAACCATTCACCGCAAAAGCAAACACCGTCACACTGAGGATGCTCCCCTGTGGGACACCATTCTCCTACAGAAAGGCAGAGGAGTAAGTGTTACCCACAAGCACTCTGAAGGTCCGGTTGGACAAAAAGAGGCAAATTACCCCTGAGCCCCCAGTGGTGCAAGGTCTCAAATATAACATGGCGCCATGTGGTATCCTGTGGTATCCATGGCGCCTGTAATTCGTGGGTAGGCTACTATCCTTTCCAGGTTTTGGGAGGGAGATAATGATATCCTCCCACCAGCCTATAGGGATTTCGTGCTGCTGCCAAATATAATTAAAAACCTCAAGGAGGTAGGAAAGACCGTTCTCAGGTAGATGCCATAGCAATTGGTAATGGATGTTATCAGGACCAGGGGCAGTATCCCGTGCCCGTGCTAGAGCTGCCCACAGCTCCCAAGGGGTAAATTGGTCGTTATACCCCTCAGCAACACCACCAGAGAAGTTAAATGGAAGGCGTTCTGCAGCTTCTTTCTGTTTGATGAAAGCTGCAGTGTAGTGCTGTTAACTGGAGATGGCAGCAAATGTCCTAGCCAGCTCCTCAGCCACCTCACAAGGCAGAAAGAGACCAAAGCCACAGGATTTTACCTTCCCTGGATTTTTCTCAGCATTTCCTAGACATACTTGGATGGCGTGTGGTGGGTAAGCGAGGAGACAAACTCACTCCATGAAGAGCGTTTGGCCTCCTTGATTTCCCCTCGTGAATATGCCCGGGCTCTGAGGTAGGATGAGACTGGAAGAGGCGAAAGGAGCCCCTGCAAGCCGAATCACACTCCAACAGTCCTCGGTCCACCATGGCACCTGTGCTCGTGGAGGGTTACACGAGCTCTGGGGAACAGCCGCCCTGATCACCACCTCAGTGATGTAGCTGACTAAATCATTGACCCCATCAAAATCACGCAGTGGGCAAAAGGGAATTCGAGGAGAAAACTCCTCACAGTCTGCCTGATGCAAACACCACCGTGGTGGTTGTTTGGGCAATGCCCCACTTTAACTTCTAATCCTGATGGGGAAGTGGCCACTTCCACAAGGGTCAGACAGAACCTCCCATTGCAGACCTGGCGCCAACCCAGGAGAGCAGATGGAGAGGTCAATACAGGAATGAGGAAAGAGGTCAATACAAGTTGAGGACAATGAGGCCATTGTGTGACACCCATTGTTCCACAAGGAGCCCTCGAGGGTTGCGACTGTCCAAGACCCATTGGGGGTTATGGGCATCAAAATCTCCCACATATTCAGAAAGGGTCTGGGAAGGTGGGCTGTGAGGGAGTCAAGGTCTGCCCATGGGATATCAATCCCAGGAGGCAGGTAGAGGGAACATAGAATGGTGGGGACATTCAGTTCCAGTGAAACTGCCACAGTTTGGAGAGGCATCTGCATTGTTGTTTGTTGTTATTTTAGGGCCCATCGACTACAATGGTCATTAGCGCCCAGAAAGACAATCATCATGGTGAGGGTGTAAATGGCATTCCCACCATGATGGCAATAAATAAGGGCAAAAACCCAATAAAACTAACACGTACAAAAGGCAATAGCCAAATACATATCAAAGAATAATTATAGGCAAAAGCCAAAACAGAAATAAAAGTAAAGGCAGCAAAAACGAGAACAGACATAACAATATAAGTGGCGAAAGTCAAAACAGACATAACAATAAAAGCGGCAAAAACCAAAACAGTCATAACAATAAACAAGGTAAAAGCCAAAACAGTAATAACAATAAACACGGCAAAAGCCAAAACAGACACAGAAATAAA
The DNA here is from genome assembly GCA_013389805.1 of Trigoniulus corallinus. Classification (NCBI taxonomy): domain Eukaryota; kingdom Metazoa; phylum Arthropoda; class Diplopoda; order Spirobolida; family Trigoniulidae; genus Trigoniulus; species Trigoniulus corallinus. The sequence goes on from JAAFCE010007744.1 coordinate 24,494,069, forward strand.
AAGGCAAAAGCCAAAACAGACACAGAAATACGAAGGCAAAAGCCAAACCAATACAAGAATACATGCAAAGCTGCCTATAAATACATGTATAAATCAGTTCAAATGCTGTGAAAGAGGCCAGCCTCTTTCACAAATACAAGTGAGCTCTAAACCACCTGGGGTTATCCCCAAGCGAGGCAGAGAGCTCCCGACTGACTCCCAGTCGCCATCTCAGTTCGCGGTATCTCTCACAGTGACTAAAGATATGCACCACTGTGAGAGGCTCCCAACAGAAGTCACACCATGGCTGTTCCTCACCCCATAAAATGTAGGAGTGGGTGAGAAACGTGTGACCGATCCGAAGCCGAGCAAGCACAACCTCCCCCCTCCACGACTGGCGGCACGAGGACACCCAGTGCTCTGGGGTGTCATTCAGTGTGCGGAGTTTGTTGGTGGTCTCCGCAAACCACTGGGCCCGCCATTGTTCATGGATGACCCGCCACACCATCGGGAGAACATCAGAGGAGGGGACAGCAGTGTTAGGTATATCTGGCAAGTGGGCCACCTGACGGGCATGGGAATCCGCCCTTTCATTGCCCATGATGCCAACATGCCCCGTGACCCACATCAACAACACTGTCTTGCCTGGGCGATGGCATGTCTACCATATAGGGTGTGCAACAGCTGAAGGGAGCATAAGGAGTCAGTCGCAACAACAAAGTGTCTATCATTCAATACTTGGATGAGCTCCAGTGCCCTGTGCAGAGCTGTGAGTTTTGCAGTTAAGACACTGGCGACGCCTGGAAGGCGGCCCCCTATGAGATGACCAGTTGTAAAGACTGACCAACCCACCGAGGAGCCAACCTTTGACCCATCCGTTTAAACAAAAACATGGCCTCGATAGGTCCAAGAGAAGCGTCCAAACTCTTGTTGGTATACTGACCTATCTGTACTGGTTTTGGGTAAGGCTGCAAGCAATAAATCAAAACGTGGCTCTGGCACTGTCCAGGGTGGCACAGAGGCCGGTAGTACAGGCAGCACCCTAAGCAGAGTCACACCCAGGCCGGTAAGACCGTCCATCCACCGCACACCGAATGGAGGAGGAACCCCGGGCGGCAGTCGAATGGCTGTCTCATAGCATTACTAAAGACGGCCGGGTGTGTAGGGTGCTGTGGCTGACCTTTCAGCCACAAAATATATGCAGCTGCAAGGTACTGCCGCTGCACAGTCAGTGGTGGTTCACCAGTCTCAGCATAAGGGCTGAGTACTGGACTTGTGCGGAACGCCCCATTGGACACCCGGATGCCAGCATGATGAACACTGTCCACCATCCGGAGAGTAGATGGAGCAGCCAGGCCATATATGCTGCAGCCATAATCAAGACGTGATCGAACGAGTGACCGGTAGAGTCGTAGCATCACCGTTCGATCTGCCCAAAACCAGTTCCCTGCAGGCACCGCAGAATATTCAGGGACCGAAGGCACTTAACCTTCAGCTCCTTCAAATGCGGGACCCATGTCAGATGGCTGTCAAAACGGAGACCACCTTGGCGCCTGGTGTGGTATCTGGAACGGCAACACCTTCTTGCTGATGCCCAATGTGGCTTCCGTGCTGGCAGGTCTTTGGTGGATCATCTGATCTCACTGGAGACTGAAGTACGTGAAGCCTTTCTCTACAGACAGCACTTAGTGGCTGTCTTCTTTGATGTGGAGAAGGCATATGATACCACATGGCACCTTGGTATACTGGAGACCTTGCACCAGTGGGGGCTGAGGGGTAATCTGCCCCTCTTCCTCCATAGCTTTTTGTCTGAACGGACCTTCAGAGTGCATGAGGGTAACACCTACTCCTTGGCCTTCCTGCAGGAGAATGGTGTCCCACAGGGGAGCGTCTTGAGTGTGACGCTCTTTGCTGTTGCAGTGAACGGCCTACCATCCTCTGTTCACCCCCGGTAAAGTCGTCCCTATTTGTGGACAACTTCTCTATTCGGTACCGGGCTGCCACGATGCACAGCATTGAGCGTCAGCTGCAACAGGCACTAAATGGTGCCAACGAGTTTGCCATCTCTCGTGGCTATAAGTTCTCCCGTTACCAAACAATTGTCATGCACTTCTGTCGTAAGTGAGGGCTTCACTCTGAGCCTCAGCTTACCCGTGAAGGCCGCCTCCTCCCAGTTGTAGAGGCAGTGCAGTTTCTTGCTCTCCGTTTTGACAGCCACCTGACGTGGGTCCCGCACTTCGGATCTACAGATCAGTCGTTTGATCACGTCTGGATTATGGCTGCAAGCGTGTATGGCCTGGCCACTCAGTCAACTCTCTGGATGCTGGACAGTGTTCATCTCACTGGCATCCGGTTTTCTATTGGGGCGTTCCGCACAAGTCCAATACTCAGCCTTTATGCTGAGGTTGGTGAACCACCACTGGCTGTGTGGTGGCAGTGCTTTGCAGTGGCATACATTTTGCAGCTAAAAGGTCAGCCCCAGCACCATACACACCCAGCCGTTTTCAGTAACACTATGAGACGGCCATTCGACCGCCTCCCGGGGGTTCTCTCTCCATTTGGTGTGCGGTGGATGGAGGGTCTTACCAGCCTGGGTGTGACTCTGCCTAGGGTGCAGAGCCAAGTTTAGATTTATTGGTTGCAGCCTCACCCAAAACCAGTACCGATAGGTCAGTGTACCAACAAGAGTTTGGACGCCTCTCTTGGACCTATCGAGGCCATGTTTTTAATCACACAGATGGGTCAAAGGATGGCTCCTTGGTGGCTCCTTGGGTCACATGTTATTGTGACTGACTCCCTATCCTCCCTTCAGCTGTTGCACACCCTATGTGGCAGACATGCCATTATCCAGGGTGTGCACAGATTGCTGCTTGTGATTCATAAGCAGGGCAAGACAGTGTTGTTTATGTTGGTCCCGGGGCATGTTGGCCTCATGGGCAATGAGAGGACGGATGCCCATGCCCGTCAGGTGGCCCATTTGCCAGATATACCGAACACTGCTGTCCCCTCCTCCGATGCTCTCCCGATGGTGCAGCTGGCCATCCATGACCAATGGTGGTCACAGTGGTTTGAGTAGACCACCAACAAACTCCGCACACTGAAGGACACTCCAGAGCACTGGGTGTCCTCGTGCCACCAGTTGTGGAGGAAGGAGGTTGTGCTTGCTTGACTGCGGATCGGACACACCTTCCTCACCCACTTCTACATTCTACGGGGTGAGGACCAACCATGGTATGACTTCTGTTGGGAGCCTCTCACAGTGGCACACATCTTTAGTCACTGTGAGAGATACCAAGAACTCAGATGCTGACTGGGAGTCAGTCCAGAGCTCTCCACATCACTTAGGGATAACCTGCAGGCAGTGAAGAGCTTGCTGGTATTTGTGAAAGAGGCTGGCCTCTTTCACCAAATTTGAATTGTACATGGTTTGTTTTTAGACATCTTTGAATTTATTCTTGAATTATTTTGGCTTTTGCCATTTTATTTCTGTGTCTGTTTTGATTTTTGCTGTGTGTGTTGTTATGCCTGTTTTGGCTTTTGCCATGTGTATTGTTATGTCTGCTTTGGCTTTTGCCACTTTTACTGTTATTTCTGTTTTGGCCTTTGCCACTTTTATTTTTATGTCTGGTTTCTATTTTTATTTTTATGTCTGTTTTGGCTTTTGCCTTTATTTATTGTTTGCAATATTTATTAGGCTATTGCCTTTTTATTCGTTTATTATTATTATTGGGGGTTATTTGCCATTATTTATTGTTATCATGGTGGGATGGCCATTTACACCCCCACCATGCTGACTGTCTTTCTGGGCCCTAATGACCTTTGTTGTCGATGGGCCCTAAAACCCTAACAAACAAATAATCGGAGTGTTGGGCAGTGAGGAAGAGTCACATAAATAGAATGCAAATAGCCATGATGCGAATGCTGTGGTACATGATTGCATTATTAGAAATGCATATATTAGAGGCAGCATGGGAGTTGTGGACATCGCCAAAAAATGAGAAGAAATAGGCTGAGTTGTTATGGACTCATCGTGAGAAAATGGGAAGTGCAGCTCATTAGGTGCATTTCAGGAATGCAGGTGGTCAGTAGCACCAGGGCAGGAGGAAACAAAAACAGACGTGGGAACAGTTTGTCCATAAGGACATTGCAGTGTGTGGGGTGAACAGGGACCTGGTGGGAGATAGATGGGAGTGGGAGGGTAGAACCCATAGAACCCACAGAGATAACAAGGATTTTAAGGATGATGATAAGGATTTTGAAGCTTGCCAAAAGTCACCCATGCTACTCATCACAGGGAGTCATTCAAACACAATTTTGTCCCAATGCCACAGGGGCGTCTTTCAATCTTGCAGAAAGGATTGACACTGCATGAGTAATCAGTTTTACTTCTCATCAGATGGAAGGCGCTCTCGGGGCATCTCTCACACAAAAATAGCCAAACCACCTATCCTTTACCCACTGTTCCACTGAGGCAGGGTATATACCCTATGTGAATCCTTGAGTTGAAATTACCATCTAATAAATCGTTGACTTGGCGGTCTGTCATCCAAAACAGCCATGACCACATAAAAACCTCTAATCATGCACAGGAGTGATATAAGCAGGCACTGGCTACCAACACCTGCAAGCTATATGTCCTATGCTAACTACATAAAGATAGCTAATAATATCATGGGATACACTGTACTTACCATTTTCATTTTTGACTTCAGCCACCACTGTGTGAAACCATTGCACTCCTCCAAACCCATCTTCAATTAAAGCTAAAATAAAATATTAAAAATTTTTTGACTAGAGTATTATGTAAGGTTGTATCTTGAAGCACAATATACCACTAACACATATTAACTATATATAAGTCAGACTAATAATGGTTAACGGTTATGTGATAATGTGAAACAATAAGAAATAACTCTAGAGTGTGATAAAGCACTAACGGATACACCAAGGATTTATAACCGTCCCATGACTGAGAAAGGTGATACTCCAGGGAATATTATATGGAGACGACAGTCTAAATAATGCTAGAACAGGCCTTACTGGCAGATCAATGGTGGGAGCAGGGGGACAATGGCCCCATTCCAGAAAACTATATAATGTACATACAGTATGTATAGGAGGAGGTAGAAATGTGTGTTACGGTAGATGTATATGTGACACCAATGTTTTGGCCTATGCTTTCCACTGGCAGCAGTCTGAACAGTTGGAAAGTAGTTGCCATCGCACATGGTACACATGTCTACTAGAGGGGGTCATGCTTGTGGAGGATTAACTAAGTGATGGAAAATTTAAATTCTTGTAACTGAATAAAGTTTTATGGCGATCAACACTATCCAAGATACTTGTAATATTATGCTTAAGTATATCTTTAAAAAAAACGAAAAATGGTAGAATGCTTGTAATATGGTATCGTTTCTAGATAGAGTAATATGGGACTATCCCACCTTCCTATTACATCTTAACCCTCGGTTAGATACATGCGGTTTGATGACTTTGCTACAATAAGTGAGTGAAAATATACAACATTTGTGAAAAATATACAGAAATGTTATTCACTTGGAGGACAGGCTACTGGGAAAGAGAAATTAGAAGAGTTTAGCAGTAGGTGTGCCTATAGGTAATACATCCCATCTAAGCCAAACAAGTATGGCATTAAGACTTTTTCTAGGGCTTACTACAATGATAATCAAAAGTATATGCAGTAAAGAAACTTCCACGACCATTTGACCACAGTCATAGTGCCCAACACTTCAAAAAGTGATTTTCCCTGTGTTTTCCCTGTGCTACTAAATTTTTTCCAGGATAGATATAACAATGCAACATCCATTTTTTAAGCAGTACAAAGTATATTCAGCAATACACATCAACAACACACACATGGTTTTCTCACAAACAATACTGCAGAAGATCAGAAAATATTGCAGTAATAAAAAAAAAATATGGATTGTGGAATAAAACGTACACAACACTAAATTAATTCATTTCCCATTAAGTTCTCTTCAATCGTTTCAATTTTTGGTCTAAAAACTCTCTTTGTTTTGTAAGCTCCAAAATTTCTTCATCCTTTCGCTTTTTTTTCCAGCTTCATTTGTTTATCTTCATCATTCTCAACCGATTACTTATCAAGCAGTGATGCCTTGTAATGGCTTCCAGTGCTTCTGGCATATGTTATGAGCGTCTTATCAATTTTAAAATTATCAAGTCCTCCATCAGCAGATATCCGCTGATAAACGCATCATAGTCTCCTCCAAAAGATTCTGGACTAACATATCCTTGTTAAATGAGAATCCACTTTCGACAATTGCATTGCCATGAGATAAACAGAGCAACAACTGTAAACCATCCCATAATTCTTTGTAGCGTGAAATGTGTTGAAAATAAAATGAGTCCAGTCGATTATCGTTAAAATTAAAAGACACCAGCTCTTTTCTATCACACGAATCAACAAAAGTTGCATACTGTCTGTAGGCTTTATCACATACCAAGCTTGATAGTTGATTTGCCACAAGCACAATTTCCAAGCAAATTTTAATTAATTCTTTGCACTTATTTGGATGTCTGGTTATCTTTTTGGGTAACAAAGCGTTAACTGCCCTTGCCAACCAGATCTTCTAAGGACTTCATTCAAAAAACTTATTAACTGCTCCTATTATAAAAGACCAACATTCGACTAAAAACTCCATTTTTTGAACCTCTGACGCTTTTCAGCATTTCAACACATTGCTTACAGATATGCTGACGTCCGTCTTCTGAGAAATCATCAAGTTCTCATCATCTGCTAGTTCAATTTTGGTTAAATCAAAAGATTTGTCCAGAGATGGCAGAGAGGACAACAACCTCATCACATAGAAATACAATCATTGGCTTCAACGTTTGGAAAATCGTCAGAAATGGTTCCATAATAGAAGCCATCAAAATGAAAAACTTCATTTCCGCCTCTAACAGCAAATCGTCCAACCCCCTTTTCACCGCATCCATAGCACGAGCTTTAACACTTGTTATAAGATTGATTGATTGTTTGAGTTTTAGGGCCCAGAAAGACAAACATCATGGTGGGGGTGTAAGTGGCCATCACACCAAGATGGCAATAAATAATGGCAAAAGCTCACTAAGACTAAAAAGAATAAAATGGCAATAGCCAAATAAATATGGAAAATAAATACAGACAAAAGCCAAAAAAGACACAACAATATAGGTGGCAAAAGCCAAAACGGACATAACAATAAAAGAGGCAAAAGCCAAAACAGGTATAACAATAACAGCAGCAAAAGCCAAAACAGGTATAACAATAAAAGCGGCAAAAGCCAAAATAGACATAACAATAAAAGTGGCAAAAGCCAAAATATGCATAATAAAAGTGGCAAAAGCCAAAACAGACAATACAATACATGCAGCAAAAGCTAAAACAGACACAGACATAAAATGGCAAAAGCCAAAACAATACAAGAATAAAAACAAAGCTTCTGAAATATAAACATGCATAATTTAAACTTTTTGAAAGAGGCCAGCCTCTTTCATGAATACCAGCGAGCTCTCAACCCCCTCAGGGTTATCCCCAAGTGAAATGGAGAGCTCTGCACTGACTCCCAGTCACCATCTCAGCTCTCGGTATCTCTCACAGTGACTAAAGATGTGTGCCACTGTGAGAGGCTCCCAACAGAAGTCACACCATGGTTGGTCCTCACCCGGTAGAATGTAGGAGTGGGTGAAGAAGGTGTGACCTATGTGAAGCCGAGCAAGCACAACCTGCTACCTCCGTGACTGGTGGCACGAGGACACCCAGTGCTCTGGAGTGTCCTTCAAGGTGGGGAGTTTGTTGGTGGTCTCCACAAACCACTGGGACCACCATTGGCCATGGACGGCCCAACACACCATCGGGCGACCATCGGAGGAGGGGACAGCGGTGTTGGGTTCATCTGGCAAGTGGGCCACCTGATGGGCATGGGCATTCACCCTCGCATTGCCCATGATGCCAACATGCACCGGGACCCACATAAACAACACTGTCTTGCCCTGCTTACGAATCACAAGCAGCAATCTGGGCACACCCTGGATGATAGCATGTCTGCCATACAGGTTGTGTTTGTTTGTTTGTTGTTGTTTTAGGGCCCATCAACTTACAATGGTCATTAGGGCCCAGAAAGACAATAATCATGGTGGGGGTGTAAATGGCCTTCCCACCATGATGGCAATAAATAAGGGCAAAAGCCCAATAAAACTAACATGTACAAAAGGCAATAGCAAAATAAATATCAAGGAATAATTATAGGCAAAAGCCAAAATAGAAATAGAAGTAAAGGCAGCAAAAATGAGAACAGACATAACAATATAAGTGGCAAAAGCCAAAACAGACGTAACATTAAAAGTGGCAAAAGCCACAACAGACATAACAATAAAAGCGGCAAAAGCCAAAACAGTCATAACAATAAACACCGCAAAAGCCAAAACACTAATAACAATAAACATGGCAAAAGCCAAAACAGACACAGAAATAAAAAGGCAACAGCCAAACCAATACAACAATAAATGCAAAGCTGCCTAAAAATACATGTATAAATCAGTTCAGGCCAGCCTCTTTCACCATTCAAATTCCAGGTTATCAGGTGCTCTGAACCTATTTTTGGAACAGTTGTACTATAATGGATTGGAACACATTGTGACAATGCCTACACATGATAAAGGAGGAATTTTAGATTTAGTATTTATAAATGTGCCCAGCTCTATCAACACTGTAGAGTGCATTGAAGGAATTAGTGACCATGCAGGGGTAAGGGTGGAGATAGCTAAAAGGTTACCTAGAAAGATGGCATCAGACAGGGTGGCATACCAATACAATAAGGCAAATTGGGAATATTTTAAATCATATCTAGAATATGAGTTAAATGATTTTTATACCATTGTTAATACATGTGGTGTTGAGGAATCTTGGCAACGATTCCTAGCCCTCATAGAAAAGGGCAAGCAGCTAGCTGTCCCCACTAAAATTATAAGGGATAATACTTTTCCTGAATAGTATACAAAAGAGGTGAAGGTAGCTTTGCAGAATCAGCGAAAGGCTAGGAATGCGGAGAGGAAGGGATGCCAATACTGAGTTAGTTTATAAGAAGGCCTGGAAAATGGTTAAAGTGTATATGAAGAAGGCTTACAAGAATTTTCATGAAAACATATTGGGAGATAGGCTTAAGAAAAATCCAAAAGCTTTCTGGGAGTATCTGAAGAGGTGTAGGAAAGAGGATTATAGGGATATAGTGGTTAAAGATAGTTCAGGAAATGTAGTTAAGGATAGTCTTATGATTGCAAATGTTTTCAATGATGCATTTGCAAAAAGCTTTGCAACCAGTAGGAGGAACTTCCAGCTGGTACTTGATAGTGATTCTCCAGGGGGAATGGATGAAGTTACTATAACTAGGGTGGGAATTGAGCAACTACTACACAAATCAGTGGTTCATAAGGCTGCAGGTCCTGATGGCATTTCTCCATATATTATGCAGTGACTTTCAGGGATACTTAGCTATTACCTGATGGAAATATTTAGAAAGTCATTAGACATGGGTATTGTTCCATCATCATGGAAACTGGCTAATGTGGTACCAATTTTCAAGTCAGGAGACACAGCAGACCCTAAGTGCTATAGACCTGTTTCATTAACGAGTGCTGTATCCAAGGGTTTTGAACACATCCTATTCTCCTCTATTATGGGATATCTGGAAAAGAATGGCATCCCTAGCAACAATCAGCATGGATTTAGGAAAGGGAGGTCATGTGACACCCAAATGGCTTGCTTGATGGATTATATTCAAAGGGCTTTAGACAACAGAAAGCAGGTTGATGTTGTATTCTTAGACTTTGAACAGGCATTTGTCATGGTGCCCCATGATAAGCTGATTTCAAAAATGTCAAGTCTAGGGATACATAGTAAGGTTACTCAGTGGGTAAGGTCATATCTGCTTGATAGGCAACAGAGGGTAATGTACAAGGGTAGTGCATCTGAATGGAAACCAGCCACATCAGGGGTACCTCAGTGAAGTGTTTTAGGTCCTTTGTTGTACATTCTCTATGTGAATGATATAGGATTTGCCATTAGTTCCTTCCTTGAACTATTTGCAGATGACACATGTACTACCCGGGTGTTAGATGAGGGGTAATCATCCTGTACACAATTACAACAGGATCTCAATAAGATTTACAATTGGTGTGTAAAATGGGAACTGCCATTGAATCTGAAAAAGCGTAGGATTCTTACAATATCTAGATCTAGGGAGCTACTTGGCTTTGATTACTATATAGGTGGAGTTAGGGTTGAGAGAGTTGGCACCCATAAGCATCTTGGAATAATTTTAAATAACCAAGATACCTGGAAGGATCATATAAATAAATTAGTTGGGAGGGCTGGTCAATTTCTCCGTCTGATTAGTAGGGTCCTTTGGGACAGCACAAGGGAGGTGAGGGAAACAGCAAATATTTCAATGGTACGACCAATTATGGAGTATGGTAGTCCAATTTGGTTTCCCTTCAGGCAGGAATTATCTTGGGAGATTGAAAGGATACAGAAGAGGGCAGCAAGAATTGTATTCCACAGGTTTTCTAACAGGGATAGTGTGTCTGACATGATCAGGGAACTAGGTTGGGAAACACTAAGCCAGCGGCGAACATCTCACAGCATAAGTCTGTTTATCAGACTGCTGCTGCTGGGGTGTGATGGACCTCTTGTGGGATGTGTGTCCCCTGCTAATTACAAAGGGAGAAAGGATCATATGTATAAATTGAAGGAGATTAGGGTACAGAGAGACACATATTACTGGTCTTTCTTACCAAGGACCATTCGACAATGGAATGGCCTTGGAAAGGATAAGGTGGAGGGCCTAATAAAAAGCCACCCTAGAATTACTAGTGTTGTAGCGGGATCACAGGAATTTAAGCCTGGGATTTTGGGAGCATTTTGGTAATATATGTAAGAATGAGAGTTGGTCTCTCCACTGCCATATTGGCCAAATAAGGCTGCTTGCAGTGTTGTGAATTAGAATTAGAATTAGAACAGCTGAAGGGAGCATAAGGAGCCAGTCGCAACAACAAAGTGTATGTCATTCAATACTTGGATGAGCTCCAGTGCCCTGTGCAGAGCTGTGAGTTCTGCAGGTAAGACACTGGCGATGCCTGGAAAGCGGCCCCCTATGAGACCACCAGTTGTAAAGACTGACCAACCCACCGAGGAGCCATCCTTCGACCCATTAGTGTAAATAAAAACATGGCCCCGATAGGTCACAGAGAGGCGTCCAAATTCTTTTTGGTACACTGACCTATCGGTACTGGTTTTGGTTAAGGCTGCAAGCATTAAATGTAAACTTAGCTCTGTACCGGCAGTACATGCTGCACCGTAGGCATAGTAACACCCAGGCTGGTAAGACCGTCCATCCACTGCACACCGAATGGAGGGGGAACCCCCGGGTGGTGGTCGAATGTCAGTCTCATAGTGTTACTAAAGACGGCCGAGTGTGTAGGGTGCTGTGGCTGACCTTTCAGATGCAAAATATATGCAGCTGCAAGGTACTGCCACCGCACATATAGTGGTGGTTCACCAGTCTCAGCACAGAGGCTGAGTACTGGACTGGTGCGGAACGCCCAAATGGACAACCGGATGCCAGCGTGATGAACACTGTCCAGCATCCGGAGAGTAGATGGAGCGGTCAGGCCATATACGCTGCAGCCATAATCCAGACGTGATCAAACGAGTGACCTGAAGGGCCGAAGCATCACCGTTCGATCTGCCCCAAAACCAGTTCCATGCAGGCACTGCAGAATATTCAGGGAGCAATGGCACTTAGCCTTCAGCTCCTTCAAGTGCAGGACCCATGTCAGACGGCTGTCAAAACGGAGACCAAGAAACCGGGCTGCCTCTACAACTGGGAGGAGGCGGCCTTCAAGGGTAAGCTGAGGCTCAGGGTGAAGCCCTCGCTTACGACAGAAGTGCATGACATTTGTTTTGTCAGGGGAGAACTTATAGCCACAAGAGGTGGCAAACTCGTTGGCACTATTTAGTGCCAGTTGCAGCTGACGTGCAATGCTATGCATCGTGGCACCCTGGGACCTAATAGAGAAGTCGTCCACAAAGAGGGACGACTTTACCAGGGGGTGAATGGAGGATGGTAGGCCGTCCACTTTTGTTTGTTTGTTGTTGTTTTAGGGCCCATCGACTACAATGGTCATTAGGGCCCAGAAAGACAATCAACATGGTGGGGGTGTAAATGGCCTTCCCACCATGATGGCAATAACTAAGGGCAAAAGCCCACGGAAACTAAAACATACAGAAGGCAATAGCCAAATAAATATAAAAGACTAATTATAGGCAAAAGCCAAAAACAGAAATAAAAGTAAAATCCACAAAAAACGAGAACAGACATAACAATAAAAGTGGCAAAAGCCAAAACAGATATAACAATAAAAGTGGCAAAAGCCAAAACAGACATAACAAGAAAAGTGGCAAAAGCCAAAACAGTTATAACAATAAACACGGCAAAAGCCAAAACAGTAATAACAATAAACACGGTAAAAGCCAAAACAGTAATAACAATAAACACGACAAAAGCCAAAAAAAGGACACAGAAATAAAAAGGCAAAAGCCAAAACAGACGCAGAAATAAAAAGGCAAAAGCCAAAATAATTCCAGAATAAATTCAAATATGTCTAAAACAAACCGTGTATAAATCAAATTTTGTGAAAGAGGCCAGCCTCTTTCACAAATACAAGCGAGCTCTCAACCCCCTGGGGGTTATCCCCAAGTGAGGCAGAGAGCTCCTGACTGACTCCTAGTCGCCATCTCAGTTCGCGGAATCTCTCACAGTGACTAAAGATGTGCGCCACTGTGAAAGGCTCCCAACATAAGTCACACCATGGCTGTTCCTCACCCCATAAAAGGTAGAAGTGGGTGAGGAACGTGTGACTAATCCGAAGCCGAGCAAGAACAACCTCCTCCCTCTACGACTGATGGCACAAGGACCCCCAGTGCTCTGGGGTGTCCTTCAGTGTGTGGAGTTTGTTGGTGGTCTCCGCAAACCACTGGGCCCGCCATTGTTCATGGACGGCCCACCGCACCATCGGGAGAGCATCGGAGGAGGGGACAACAGTGTTAGGTATATCTGGCAAGTGGGCCACCTGACGGGAATGGGCATCCGCCCTCTCGTTGCCCATGATGCCAACATGTCCCGGGACCCACATGAACAACAATGTCTTGCCCTGCTTACGAATCACAAGCAGCAACCTGTGCACACCCTGGACGATGGCATGTCTGCCATATAGGGTGTGCAACAGCTGAAGTAAGCATAAGGAGTCAGTTGCAATAACAAAGTGTCTCTTATTCAATACTTGGATGAGCTCCAGTGCCCTGTGCAGAGCTTTGAGTTCTGCAGTTAAGACACTGGCGACGCCTGGAAGGCGGCCCCCCCATGAGATGACCAGTTGTAAAGACTGACCAACCCACCGAGCAGCCATCCTTCGACCCATCCGTGTAAATAAAAACATGGCCTTGATAGGTCCAATAGAGGCGTCCAAACTCTTGTTGGTACACTGACCTATCGGTACTGGTTTTGGGTAAGGCTGCAAGCAACAAATCTAAACTAGGCTCTGGCACTGTCCAGGGTGGCACAGAGGCCGGCAGTACAGGCTGCACCCTAGGCAGAGTCACACCCCGGCCGGTAACACCGTCCATCCCCCGCACACCGAATGGAGGGGGAACCCCTGGGCAGTGGTCGAATGGCCGTCTCATATTGTTACTAAAGATGGCCAGGTGTGTAGGGTGCTGTGGCTGATCTTTCAGCCGCAATGCAGCTGCAAGGTACTGCCGCCGCACAATCAGTGGTGGTTCACCAGCCTCAGCATAAAGGCTGAGGACTGGACTGGTGCGGTACACCCCAATGGACACCCGGATGCCAGCGTGATGAACACTGTCCAGCATCCAGAGAGTAGATGAAGCGGCCAGGCCATATACTCTGCAGCCATAATCGAGATGGGATCGAACGAGTGACCGGTAGAGTCGTTGCATCACTGTTCGATCTGCCCCAAAACCAGTTCCCTGCAGGCACCGCAGAATATTCAGGGACCGAAGGCACTTAGCCTTCAGCTCCCTCAAGTGCGGGACCAATGTCAGATGGCTGTCAAAACGAAGACCAAGAAACCGTGCCGCCTCTACAACTGGGAGGAGGCGGCCATTCATGGTAAGCTGAGGCTCAAGGTGGAGCCCTCGCTTATGACAGAAGTGCATGACCATTGTTTTATCAGGGGAGAACTTATAGCCACGTGAAGTGGCAAACTCGTTGGCACTGTTGAGTGCCAGTTGCAGCTGATGCTCAATGCTGTGCATCGTGGCAGCCCAGTGCCTGATAGAAAAGTCGTCCACAAAGAGGGATGACTTTAGAAAAGGGTGAACGGAGGATGGTAGACCATTCACTGCAACAGCAAAGAGCGTCACACTCAAGACGCTCCCCTGTGGGACACCATTCTCCTGC
>JAAFCE010007744.1:24513545-24541400 GCA_013389805.1 Trigoniulus corallinus
AATTATATGGCTTTTGCTTTTTGTGTCTGTATTCGTTTTGGCCTTTGCCACATTTATTGTAATGTCTGTTTTGGCTTTTGCCACAATTATTATTCTGTCTGTTTTGGCTTTTGCCTTTTTATTTCTGTGTTTGTCTTGGCTTTTGCCACATTTATTCTTCTCTGTTTTGGCTTTTGCCACTTTTCTTGTTATGTATGTTTTGGCTTTTGCCTTTTTATATGTCTGTTTCGGCTTTTGCATTTATTTATATGTCTGTTTTGGCTTTTGCCTGTATTTCTTTTTTGAGTAATTATTTGGCTATTGCGTTTTTATTGTTATTACTTTTATTGGCCTTTTGCCCTTTTTATTGCCATCATGGTGGGATGGCCTTTTACACCCCCACCATGGTGATGTGTCTTTCTGGGCCCTAATGACCTTTGTAGTTGATGGGCCCTAAAGCAACAACAAACAAACAAACGGAAGCCACACTGGGCATCGGCAAGAAGGTGGTGCCGCTCCAGATACCACACCAGGCGCCAATTAACCTTTTGTTCCATGGTTTTCCAAAGACAGCTCGTCAATGAAATGGGTCTGTAATTTATTGGAAGGCTACTATCCTTCCCGGGTTTTTGGAGTGGAATTATAATAGCCTCTTGCCAACCTGCAGGGATTTCATGTTGCTGCCAGATGTAATTGAATACCTCAAGGAGGTATCTAACGCCTTTCTCTGGTAGGTGTCGTAGCATTTGATAGTGGATGCTATCTGCTCCAGGGGCAGTATCCCTGGCTCTTGTTAGTGCTGCCTGGAGCTCCCAAGGGGTAAATGGGTTGTTATACCCCTCAGCGACACCCCCAGCAAAATTAAGTGGGTGGCGTTCTGCAGCTAGTTTTGACTGCATAAATGCTCCCGTGTAGTGCTGGGAACTGGAGACGGCTGCAAACGTCCTTCCCAGTTCCTCAGCCACCTCACACGGCAGAAGGCAAAATCTTCCTTGTACAAGGAGACCTGAGCCACATGATGGTAAACATCTGTCTTGGATCTTCCTCAGCGTTTCCCAGACTTTCTTGGAGGGTGTGTGATGGGTGAGTGAGGAGACGTACTGGCTCCATAAGGAGCGCTTGGCCTCCCTGATCACCCGATGTGCATATGCCCGGGCTCGGAGAAAGTCGATACGGTTGGCCTTGGTAGGATGAGATTGGAAGCAGCGAAGGGCTCGTCTGTGAGCCCGAATCGCACTCCGACAAACCGCCGTCCACCATGGCACCCGTGCTCGTGGTGGGTTACACGAGCTCTAGGGGATGGATGCCAATGCCGCCCCGACCACCACTTCTGTGAAGTGTTTGTTTGTTTGTTGTTTGTTTGTTGTTGTTTTAGGGCCCATCGACTACAATGGTCATTAGGGCCCAGAAAGACAATCATCATGGTGGGGGTGTAAATGGCCTTTCCACCATGATGGCAATAAATAATGGCAAAAGCCCACTAAAACTAACATGTACAAAAGGCAATAGCCAAATAAATACCAAGGAATAATTATAGGCAAAAGCCAAAATAGAAATAAAAGAAAAGGCAGCAAAAACGAGAACAGACATAACAATATAAGTGGCAAAAGCCAAAACAGACGTAACAATAAAAGTGGCAAAAGCCAAAACAGACATAACAATAAAAGCGGCAAAAGACAAAACAGTCAAAACAATAAACACGGCAAAAGCCAAAACAGTAATAACAATAAACACGGCAAAAGCCAAACAGACACAGAAATAAAAAGGCCAAAGCCAAACCAATACAACAATAAATGCAAAGCTGCCTAAGTGAAGTGACTCACTAGGTCGTTTACCCCATCAAAATCACACAGTGGGCGAAAGAAGATATAGCGGGCGAACTCCTCCCAGTCCGCACGAAGCAGACACCACCGTGGTGGGTGCTGGGGCAATGCCCCATCTCCACTGCTAATCCTGATGGGGAAGTGATCACTTCCACAGGGGTCTGACAAGACCTCCCACTGCAAACCTGGTGCCAACCCAGGAGAGCAGATGGAAAGGTCTATGCATGACAGGCCACCAGTGGCAGTCATCATATGTGTGGGGGCACCTGTGTTGAGAACAATGAGGCCTTTGTGTGACACCCATTGTTCCACAAGGTGCCCTCGGTTGTTGTGACTGTCCGAGCCTTATTGGGGATTATGGGCATTAAAATCACCCATAATAAGAAGGGTCTTGGAAGCTGGGTGCTGAGGGAGTTGAGGTCTGCCCATGGGATATCAATCCCAGGGGGCATGTAGAGGGAACATAGAGTTGTGGGCACAGCCACTTGCAATGAGACCGCCACTGCTTGCAGAGGCGTCTGCAGAGCCACTGGCACATGCATGAACCCATTCCGGATAAGGATAGCCACCCCTCCCACAGGGTGGCTTCCTTGCTGCTGGGTGTCGGCATATACAGTGTACCCCCACAACGACATGGGGGTATCACTTCGACACAGTATCTCCCTGAGGGAGATGCAGATGGGGTTGTGCCTCGAGATCATCAGTTTGATCTCGTCCCTCTGGTGGGAAAACCCTCGACAGTTCCATTGTAGGAAATTTACCATCAAGTGGACTTAGGCGGCTTGTTTCTATTCCTCCCTTTTCTCCGTTCCACTGCAGAAAAGGGTGGGAAGCCTTCAATTGGTTTGTCCTCCTCCATCTCGAAGGAGGAATCTCCATCTTGCCCCAGTTCTGGCATGAAACCACCCCATGCTCTCTGTCGTTGGCCAGAGAGCTTGGATGGACGAACAAAGGACACCCGCCCCACGGCCATAGTGGGGGTTATCCCTACTTTCTTTCCTCCTGTCTCACCCACCACCTCCTCCGTGAAGGAGGTTGGCTGGGCTGAGACAGGGAGGGAGGCCTTCAAGGGAGATGCCTCTCTTTGATGAGTGACATCTGGGGCCTCCAAAGAAGCTGGCACTGCCATTATTGGGGGGCCCATGTATGGGCCAGAGGCGGTGGTGGACCCGGAAGAAGCCATGGAAATGGGGTCGGTGTCCATCTGGCAGCCAATGCTTGCACACATGGGCCGTAGATGCCAGAGGTTCGTTCCCTGATCCAGTTGGCTTACTGGGGGAACACAGCCTCTTTGTTTGAGCAGTACAGGTCTCCATCACCTCAATGGCAGCTGGCCCACTCAATTGGGTGTGACCGAGCCCACCATCTTCCAGCTCAACACAAGTCAGTAAAGAAGAAGGGGGAGGGGTGGGGTTATTTGATGAGGCCCCCAGCCTTGGTTTTAGAGTTGCCATAATTCTTAATAATTATGCATTCACTGCTCACAGCGAGCCACACGGAGCCTAACGAGGGGACGCCCATTTGGGTCGCCGAGATTCATTAGGCAGTATACCGTTAGGGTGGCATAATCCCCGAGTTCCAGACCATTGGCATCGGGGTTGACTGCCGGTCCACTTACAGTCACCCTAGGAGGCATAACTACTTATGCGCCGCTGGCTGATTGACCAAGATCGAGCTACTGCTTTGGCCTCCCGTTTTCCCTGGAAGCTGAGGCCAAATTGATGTTTTGGAGACTGTGGGTCACAACCATAGTCCCCGATGTCTGTCAGCCCCCTCACCAGTTTGGAGTGGCCAACAGACATCACAGGGCATATGCCTCCTCAACCACCAGGATCAGCTTTTCCCAGGGCCGTGAGTCTCCACGCACGACAAACACACGGGTAGGTGTTTATTTATGGTCACCTCAGTGAGGAGCCTACATCGACCGAGAACAAGTCAGACCGAACACTGGAACAACCACGATGTTGGTATCGTCCTGTCCATAACACGTCATAGACAAGGACGACAGTGGTGTTGTCCAGACAGGGGCAAGAAAAGGTCACCCCTTTTTGTCGCCTCTTACAACATGCAGGTATGCAGTGTGCCTATTCTACCCTGGGCACACACGGGTACTTGTTTTGAGACTGAAATCATATTTATGTAAATAGGGCAATATCTCAACTAATCTTGATGCAACAGATGCATTTTCCAACCATTGGCAAATACAAAACTTCTGAGGTAACACATTACAGTTTGTTACTCGAATGAACTCCTACCGCCTAGCTGGGGAGTTCTTAAAAAGCTGATAACAATCTTCCAAAAATATTTCGAAGTTCCACTTAGTCTGTTTGTGGCCTTCCTAGAAACTGACATGTACAACATGAAGACCAAAAGTTCTGACATCTAAAAGTTCAGGGCTTTCTTCCTCGCCATTATTCAACTCAGACTTGACTAATTTTAAAAAAGCCAAGTTAACATTAGGGCCATCCATGGATATTTGTAAAAGTTTTTTTTTCTAATGCTGAGTCGATAACTTTTAAAAAAACTCTGCAAGAGATCCATTGCACACGTACGACCCAAAAACACTGAATCAAAATAGTAGCTCACTACTTCATTTTTTCCATTACCCCAAAAATGCAGAACAATATCCATCTGTTCGTTTGGCGCATATATATATTGATTCAAACATTCATCAAAACACACTACAACATGTTCAGTTTCATCGAGTTTTTATGCAGATTCTCCAAAAAAATATGGTGCTAAACCATGGGTTACAAGATATGCAGACTTGGTCCTGCATAACTGAATTACTTCCATGATTTTACTGTCTGAAAACTACGCTTTTTCGTGACAGAATGCATTACCCACAACAACTCAGCTTCAGTCGCTGCTGTGTCAGACATAAAACCAAGTGTTTTTTGTTTAGAGGACGTTGCAGGTTGCTTCACTGGTTCACATTTTGAAGAGCTCTCAATGGTGGTTTTGTGAACCGATTTCTGGACAAAATAATAAAGCAGAGGTCTATTTTGGACAGAAGAAAGATTTCTCTGATGAATAGCAGAGCTTTCATGACTCATCACAGCATGCTTTCCCATGTTGCTCAAAGAAAATGTTTTTGCACAAAGTAGGCACTTCACATCATGCAGCTTATTTTTCACAGGCACCAGCCATTTCAACCATTCTGGATTAAGCACTTTGTCAATCCAGTCAATGTTAAAAACCGACATTGCTAAATGATTACTATTGATAAAGCACAATTACATACTATACACTATACTCTAGTCAAAAAAGGAAAAAACGTGTTCACTGTTTGCTGAAAAACACCGAATGAATGCATGACATATTGTTATGGTGCAAAGTTACGGTTCTAAGATCAGCATCAATGCGGCATGAAATTTCAACTGTTTTAATTTTTGATATTTAATTTTTTGTATTAAAATGTTAAATTTTTCAGTAGTTTTATTTGTATGGTTTATATTTTATCATTTTTTCTTGACTAGAACAATATCATGCCATGAAGCATGATAATTTCTCAAAAATAAAAATTAATTTTTGAAAAAATGAACAAAAAATGCACAACATTTTGAATATAATCAATCAAGCAAGCAATTTCGGTTTCCCATGACCTCCCTTTCCTAAACCCATGCTGGTTATTACTATGGATGCCATTTATTTCCACATATTCCATTATACAGTACTCATTATAGCACTTAAGGTCCACTGTGTCCCTGGGCTTGAAAATTGGTACCACATTAGCAAGTTTCCATGACGATGGAACAATGCCAGTGTCTAGAGAAGTCAAATATTTCTACCAAGTAATAGCTTATTATCCCAGAAAGTTGCTGCAAAATAGATGGAGAAATGCCACCAAGGCCTTCAGCCTTATAAACCACTGATTTACTCAGAAGTTGCTCGATTCCCACCGTAGTGATAATAACCTTGTCTGAACCCTTATCAAGGTTATTTTTTACTTCTTGCAAAGCATTTTGCAAATGTATCGTTGAAAACATTGGCAATCATAAGACCATCCTTATCTAAATTTCCTGCCCCATCCTTGACCACTGTATCTGTATAACCCTCTTTCCTACACCTCTTTAGATACCTCAAGAAGGCCTTTGGATTTTTCTTAAGCCTATCTCACAGAATGTTCTCATGAAGATTCTTGTAAGCTATCTTCATAAACACTTTAACCATATAATGGGTCCCCTTATAAACCACCTTACTATTGACATCCCTCCCTTTCCTAAGCACATTCCTGGGCCTTCACCTCTTTAATATACCACACTGGTAAAGTACTATTCCTGATAGCCTTATTGAATATCGTCCAGAAATTGTGAACTGCAAACAACATGAAAACTAAAATTACACAACTGCTGCAAAATGATACAACCACTTTATTCCTAGTTCTGTGGCATGCAACATAAGAGAGTAGTGCCTGAGCAGATGACAAAATTGTGACGTCAACAACAGGCGCTAGGCAAAATTGCACCCGTTGTGGTAAGTGTAAATGTTTCCAAAAATGCCTGTGAGGTGGCGGTCACAGCACAAAAATCCAAAAGCCAATAAAATTTAAATAGCAAACGTTGTTTGTAAAGTATTAGCCAATGAAATAATGCATGTGACAGTTGTAAGCAAGAAGTGCATTTCACTACCTCTCAACACCACTTTTTGGTTGATTTCGTGGTACCATGGCAAAAAAGTTGCATTCCTACATCATCAGTTTCTGTGGCATATCGTCTCCTCGAACGTGATTTGCTTTCCTGTCATGTGCCACAGAACTAGACAATAGTTAATAACCAAAAAATGCTCCATTTTTTTTAAAATTAAGTGGAAAATGTAATCTGGCATTGATTGCACAATATTTTTAACTACTGTAGGCTGAATTTCCTCTCAAGTTGCAATTATAGATGCCTTTAACTCTGCAATGTTGCTGTACTGTTTTCCTTTACTGTAAACACATGTAGATAGAATTCCCCCCATGTTTTCCATGGGGTTCATGTCTGGAGAATTGGCTGGTCATTCCATTACCTGAATCCCATTATCCAAAATCCATGCCCATGTGGATTTTGCTACATGAATGGAGGCATTGTCTTGTTGGAAAATCCAGAATGGACCTCCAATTCGTTCACCAAAAGGCAAAGGGGATCTTCCAACATTTTCTGATAATCCATAGCATTTAAACGACCTGTTGGAATGACCAGATTTGCTTTTCCTTGACAACCAAATCCAGTCCAAACCAATAATGAGCCTCCACCCTAGTGTCTTTTTGAGAAGCAGTGGTCAGCTCCACTAGAAAAATACGATGTTTTATAAGGATGCTTCTCCATGATGTACCCAAATGGCAACAACATCCTTAAGAAATTCTAGAATATTTAACCCTAGAGTAGTCAAACCATATTGGCCTCAAAAACTGGTTACATGCAGTCTGCTGGACCCATTATAATTATTTTTTATAAATCCAAAATAATTTTAAATGAGTTTTACCTGTTTAGCTATTGATTGAAAACGGAGTGACCTTCAGTTGAACTTCGGGACATTTTTATTTTGAGAGATGACCATTGGTCCAATTTGCATATTTTTTTGTTATTGTTCATAAGTTGATAGGCTCAATAACTTTCGAATTGACGTTTTCGGTGTATTGCATATGTTTGTCTCCTGGAGGGAGATCTTGTGTGAAACCCCTTGATAGTTCCATTGTAAAGATTTACCATCATGCAGGCTTCAGAGGCTTATTTCTATTCCTCCCTCTTCTCTGTCCCAGTGCAGAAAAGCGAGGGATTTATACAATTGGGTCTCCCTCATCCATCTCGAAGGAGGAATCCTCATTGTGCCCCAGTTGGGGCATGCTGCCACCAAGTGGTTTCTGCCATTGGCCAGACAGCATGGTTGAACGAACCAGACACATGCCCCACTGCAGGAGTGGGAGGTGTCCCTAGTTTCTTTCCTCCTGTCCTGTCCCATCAGGGGGCTGGCTGGGCTGAGCCAGGGAGGGAGGCCTTCAAGATAGATGCCTCTCTTTGTTAAGAGGCATCTCCGCCTCTAATAATGGCAATTATTTGGGGCCCATGCATGGGCCAGAGGCAGTGGTGGACTCAGAAACCATGGAAATGGGGTCAGAGTCTATCTGGCAGTGAATGCTAGCACAGACCGGCACCCCATGGACCCCACAGGCCTGAGTGGGCAACAAATGGATGATAGGGGCAGTTGCAGTAGCCTATTCATCTGGGTGGAGATAGGACATAGGACACCCCACAACTGCAGGGTCCCTGGCAAGACTAGCAGCTGCCATGCATCCTGAAAGATAATACCCTTCTGGACACAGAACTCCTGGATTCTGTATTCCTGCAACCAAGTGGGGCAATCCCAAGAAGAGGTGTGGTGGTTGCCCTTACATGTGATGCAAAGAGGTGCAGTCTTACAAGACTCAGGGGAATGGTCTTCCTGCCCAAATGTGCCATGTATGGCTTTGGAAGAGGGTAAAGGGGAGGGGTTATTTGATGAGGCCCCCCAGCCTCTGATTTGCCACCATACTCTGTGGTACTTAATATTCACTGCCCACAGGCCTCACCCACCACAGAGCCCAACAAGGGGATGCCCAAGGTTGCTCTGGCAGGATACTGCAAGGGTGGGATAATCCCCAAGTATCATGACCAATGGCAACAGAGTTGACTGGCAGTCCACTCACAGTAACCCCAGGGAGCGTAGACTTATGTGCCCCTCGTCAGTTGACAAAGACCGGGTATCCACCTTGGCTGCCCATTTCCTCTGGAGGCTGTGGCCAAAGACATCGCAACCTTATCCTTGATGGCTGTGAGCCACCTCACCAGTGTGGAGTGGCCAAGAGACATTGCAGGGCATATGCTCCCTCAATCACCAGGATCCGCTTTTCCCAGGAGTATGGGTCTCATCACATGGCTAACACACCTCATTTATGAGGTGTCGTCCAGTAAAGGACACAAGACGGACATTAACAACCATGATGATGGTATCGCCAAATCCAGGACACAAGTCATGGGCAATGATGATAGTGGTGTTGTCCAATCAGGAGCAACGAGAGTCACACCTTTTAGTCGCCTTTTATGACATGCAGGTATGCAGTGTACTTATTCTATCCCAGGCACACATGGGGAGGCTAAACCACTGAATATAGGACATTGTCTAAAGGGCAGTAGAGAACCTATTGGTATTCTTACCTGGATTTACACTAAGGGATTCTGAATATTTAAAAATATTGGGGGTTTGCTTTTGTTGAAGTGCTCCCCCTGATCTGTCTCCGGATCCACCCTTGTTCCTTACAAGCATCCTTTACATAAGAGAAAAACATGAAAGTCATTAAATTTTACCATCTTTTAGGGAAGAGAATAGCGTCGAAAGAACGCAGAACTGCTAAAAAGAATTACCTTTAATTTGTCAAAAAAAATTTTTGCCTAGAAGGCGCTGGCCAAAAAAACCTAAATAAAAGTTGGGACGACAAATTATGTCAAGAAATTTTAGAGCTTAGGGAAAGGCGCTTGGTAGTCAGCACAAATGGATTATTTCTAGAGCTTTGCAATTAAACAATTTCGAATTCAAGGCAAGTAGAGGATGACTACAAAAATTTTTGCAGCATCAAAATTTCACCATCCGTCAATGCACTATGGTTTCACAAAAGTTGCCCATGGATTTGGTATCAAAAGTGACCTATTTCATTTTTTAGAGAAAACTGCAAATCAGAATTTTGTGTGACACAAGTTCTATTTTTGCTTGTGATGAAACAGCTATTTGGCTTAATATGCTATCTATTTGAACTGCCAAAACCATTGGTCATCAAAAAACATGAATATTCTCAGTACAACTTCTACCTCTAATATTCCCATTACTACTTCTACCTCTAATTTTCTCATTACTACTTCTACCTCTAATATGCAAATTACTACTTCTACCTCCAATATGCAAATTACTACTTCTACCTCTAATATGCAAATTACTACTTCTACCTCTAATATGCAAATTACTACTTCTTCCTCTAATATGCAAATTACTACTTCTACCTCTAATATTTTCATTATTACTTCTATCAGCTCTTGACGCCTCACTCATGCAGTGAAGCATTCACACATCAGCTACTTGCATACCATTGATGTTGCTCTTCCTCACTACCCAACACTGATACATACAGCTTACCTGGTCTAACCAAGAAAAACTTCCCTTTCTACAAATTGGGACCCACCTATCACACAGGGCTCCACTTGCCTGTCTCTACTTCAACCACCCCCCATTGATTTTATGGGTCACATCAAAGAATATATCTCACCATTGCTTTGGAAAGTTGATCCACAAGTGGGGAAGTTTTCCAACAAGAGGGATGAGTTCACAATGCTGATATCACAGCACAACCCCATCTGCATCTCCCTCCAGGAGATCCTGTGTCATAGTGATACCCCATTTCATTATGGGGGGTACACTTTATATGCAGACACCCGACAGCACATCCCACATAGTACATCCATGCACGTGCCAGTGGCTTTGCAGACGCCTCTGCAGGCAGTGGCGGTCTCACTGTAGCTGGATGTGCCCACCACTCTATGTTCCCTCTACATGCCTCCTGAGATGGATATCCCATGTGCAGTGTGGTGGTTGATGCACACGTCATGTGCATCAGCTGTATAATGCGTTTAGCACACATTCTATAGATTTGAATATTTATAATTTCAAATTCAAACTCACTTTTAATACTATTTTGTAAATTTGAAATTCAGAAATTAAAAACCAGCCAGTAGTTCTCCTGATTATGAGTTGGACAGATGCACTACATTTTCACTCCTATCAAATAACAATAGTCATCGCAAATCTTAAATTTTCATGATTACAAATGTTATATGTTATTAATATTAGTTATAGTAAAGAGTTAGAGTTTACGTTAAGAAATTATTCAGATTGAAATTCTGCAGAGTGAGTGTAACAACTGCCATGATCAAGACAAATGTAAAGGGTGGAGAATCATTGAAGATGCCTTTGTTCTCCACAATTGGCGACCCAGACATTCTTCAGCTGGATGTGATCCATCAGTTGGTCCATCATTTCAGATACAGTGGAATTCGACAATATCTATTTACTTGATTGTCAATATATTTTTTTTTCGATAGCCATTGCATATTCTTTGCTGACCAGGATTGTAGGACACACCCAGTTTATATTTCCTTATTTAGACCATCTTAGAGTTTGCAAAAAGGCATGGAGTTTTCACATAATGTGGATCCTACAATGCATGTTCCAATTCTACCTGCACATGATGGGCCATCTACCACTGATGAATGCTTAATTAACGCTTCCGACATTATGGGCTCAGGATCCAGAAATGTGGTTTGCTGAGATTGAATATCATTTTAGAATTCATCAGGTCCGATTGGATTCCAAGAAATTTGATCATACAGTGGATGCCTTGCCACCTGAAATGGTGGGTGATGTCCATGACCTTATATTAAACCCACCACCCAGCAATGCATATGATATTCTGATGGCTGCTGTTACCAAACATAACACATTGTCATAGCAGCAGAAACTTTAGAAATTATTAATGGATGTGCAGTTGGGTGACTGTAAACCATCTCAATTATTAAGAAAAATGCAACAGCTGGCTGGAGATGCCTCTGCAGGAAACATTTCTATCATTACTATTTCTGTCTTGCTTACCATTACAGATTAGAGTGGTTTTGGCCACTCTGGATACAGGTACTGCTATTGAAAAGTTAGCAGATAAAGCTGACAAGATTTTTGAGGCTCTTGATCTTTCTGTGCATCATATAGATGTTGTGAATAGTGTAAATACTTCTCAGAAACAAGCAAAGCAGCCTCAGTTCCAACCAAATCAGTTCAATTCAGGAGAACAATTCAATACTACAATTCATCCATCCGATTGTAAGTTATCAAGACTCACTTCACGTATAGATGACTTTGTCTTCAATCTTATACCAACGTCGTGATCATCATTCTCGGAATGCTTCCCATTACTGCTCATCTCGATGGAGGAGATCAGTGGAATCCACAAGACATGTTTCTCAAGGACACGTTCTCTGCTGGTATCACCATACCTTTGGCAGAGCAGCCAAGAAATGTAAGCCACCCTGTACTTTGGGAAACGAACACATCCTTCATTCGTAGAGTTGGGGAGTGGAGTTTTGACAGAACAACTCTTCAAAAGTTTTTGATAGATACTGGAGCAGACCTCAGTATCATTCCACATTCTAGTATTTTTCCTGTACCTCACAAACCTCAGAACTGCCAATTGTTCACTGCCAATCAATCATCTATGGATACTTATGATAGTCACTGGTTAAGTGTGGATTTTGTCCTACAGCAATCATTTATCTGGAATTTCATTGTTGCTGATGTTTCATACACGATCATTGGTGCTGACTTTTCAGCCCATTTTGGGTTAGTCATTGATGTCGGTCACCAACGTTTGACAGATCGTGTGATGGGCTTAGAAATTTTAGGGATTGGTGTTTGATGCTCTATCCTCTATCAAGGGCTGTCTTCAATTGTACCAGTCACAGATACACCCTATAAATTATTATTGTTTCAATTTAAGGATATTACTGTACCAAAACCAGTTTTGACTCACTTCACATAATATCTTTCACCATATCATTATTACTCCTGGACCTCCCTGTCATGCTCATATGTGACATCTGGATCCAGTATGATCCCAGGTAGCCAAAGTAGAATTTCAAGTTCTGCACAAGGCTGGCTCATACAAGCTTCTGCTAGTCCTTGGTCCAGTCATTTACATTTGGTTCTAATAGATGATACATGGAGGCTTGTGGGGGACTTCAGGGTGCTAAATGTGTAGACCATACCTGACGAGTATCCAGTGCTTCACTTAATGGAATTCAACTCAGAGTTCCATAGAGCACAGGTTTTCTCAAAACTGTGACTTCACCAAGGCCTACCACCAAATTCCCATACAGCAGAAGACGTTTCCAAAACTGTGGTTATCATGCCATTTGGATTGTTTGAGTATGTTAGAATGCCTTTTGGATTATGGAACACAGCTCAAACATTCCAGCAGTTCATAGACATCGTTCTGGGAGATCTTCCTTTTGTCTTTACATATACAGGGTGTCCATGAAGTTGGCAAGAAAAAAACGTATTTTGGAGGTTGCCAAACTAATCATTTTTAGCATAGGAATGTAGGGTTGAAAGTCAAGCCTTAACGAATGGCAAGCAAAAGGTGTTGAATTTGATGTGCCCATACTTGTTTCCACATCAATTAAAAGGCCACATGAATCACGTTTTTCTACAAGAACAGTTGCCAGAACTTATGCCACACATTCCACCTCAAATTTGCCAACAGATGTGGTTACAGCACAATGGAGCCCCAGCACATTTTACCTTGAATGTGTGAGCTCATCTTAATGCCACTTTAACAAATGGCAAATGGCCAGAATTGCAGTTGCTGCTGGAGATGTACAGGCCATGGCAGGGATCTTTGAAAGAGTTAGACAGTCACTGATTAGACATTGTGCAGCATGCATAACTGCAAATGGTAATCACTTTGAACATGTACTGTGAAAACTTTACATGAAAATTGACTGTCTACCAACACCTTATTTTGCTTGCTATTTGTTAAGGCTTGACTTTGAATCCTACATTCCTATGCTAAAAATGGTTAGTTTGGCACCCTCTACAATACGTTTTTTTTCTTGCCGAGTTCACAGACACCCTGCATAGATGACATCCTTGCTGATAGCGAGGATATAGAACATCATTTACCACATTTATGCCAGGTTTTTGAATGTCTGCAAAATTTTGGGCTAACGTTAAATCTCTCAAAGTGTGAATTTTGGGAATCTCCTTTGGATTTTTTGGGCCATACAGTCACTCCTCAGGGGATCCGCCCCCTTCCACAAAAAGTGTCAGTTATACAAGATTTTCCTTGGCCAGAATCATGACAATCACTTCATCACTTTGTGCTGTTGATTTATCCTGATCCCAAGCCTAACACTCTCATAGCCTTGTTTACAGATGCCTCAGACGTTGCAGCTGGTGCAGTGTTGCAGCATTTGGTGGAGGGTGAGTGTGGGTGGTAGGGTGGTGGGAGGTTCATGCCACATTGCATGGAGGTTCAGCAGAAGATGCATTTCTTCAGATTAAAAACTTACTTTCTAATTCAATGCTGTTGATTTATCCTGATCCCAATCCTAACACTCACATAGCCTTGTTTACAGATGCCTCAGACGTTGCAGCTGGTGCAGTGTTGCAGCAGTTGGTGGAGGGTGGGTGGCATCCATTAAGCTTCTTTTCTAAGAAGTTTAAACCAACTGAAGCACGTTACAGTACCTTTGGGCAAGAGTTGTTGGCAGTTTATTTAGCCATCAAACATTTTTGCTATTTTCTCAAAGGGTGACACTTTACGATCTGTCCTGATCATAAACCTTTAATCCATTCAATGGCTAATAAGCTAGACCACCATTCACTGAGGGAAGCTTGTCACGTAACTTTCATTGCTTAGTTCACCACTGACATATGGCATATCCAAGGTTCAGACAATCTCGTAGCTGATACACTTTCTCGGACATCTTTACATGCTCTTCAGACCTCCATTGATACCATCACCCTTGAGCACTCAAACTCGCTCAATGATATTCAACAGTTGTTGGAAGATTCTCATTCACTTAGGATTCAACAGGTACCAGTTCCTGGTTCTGATTTGTGTTTATTTATTGTGATTAATGCCATGAGATGGCTTTGGTCATTAGTGCAATGGTCATTAGGGCCCAGAAAGTTTGGCTTTTGCCACTTTTATTTTTATGTCTGCTTTGGCTTTTGCCTGTATTTATTCTTCATCATTTATTTGGCTATTGCCTTTTTATTCTTGTTACTTTTCGTGGGCTTTTGCGCTTTTTACCATATTGACATCATGGTGGGATGACTCCATGGCGATTGTCTTTCTGGGCCCTAATGACTTTCGTAGTCTTGTTGCATTTAAAACCCAAACAATCAATAACCTTTTCATCAGCATTATTGTGTATAAGAGCTCACAAAAACGCACCCTCTAATAAGTGCTGAACCCAATATGCCATGGCATTTATTTCAATATATACAGTATATGGCTTCTGCATGATGGAACACCAGCACACATCCACATTATGCAACGTGACACATTAAGCAACTCTAGCCTTTTAATAGCATTTTATGACATTCAGGGAATACAGTGTGCCAATTCTACCCCAGATGCACATGAAGTTATTCCCACTATGGCAGGGTCACGCATGATCAGACTGCATATTATATTCTCCCTCTCAAGGGACGTGAGGAGATATATTGGATATCGTTTTATACAGCCAGTTGCTGGCCAAAGCTGCAACCGCTTTCTTATTTATCATCGATCTGCTGTCTGTTTGGGCATTCCACTGAGCTCCTAAACCTGGAAACTCTGCCCCATCTACCCATTACATAGTAGAGAGCGTTCCTTTACATGCAATCCCACACCACAAAGGATCTTGGTTTTACTTCTCATCTGAAAAAAGGAACACTCTTGGCCTCTCACTTGCCTGAAAGAAGGAAACCCAACTTGTTGCAGCATCAAACCTAGAACTACTAATGCCATTACCAAGCGTTCTACCAACCACGCCACAGAGGTGGGGGGAAACAACAAGTCCCTACCATTTTCAAAAATAACTTAATTTCATCTACAATCTCAGTTTGTGTTTCATACACCACCAACTTGTTTTCAATAATAGCATATCAAAAAATGTTAGCAAAATAAATTAATAAAATAATACACTACAGTATTTAACCTTTACATTCCCAATTAGGTTTATTAGGGATTTTTTAACACAAAATGTTGAAATTAATGAAATATAAGTGGGTTAATGACCTTGCGACACCCCTCACTCGAGAGGTGATTGCTCGAGTGCATGAGTAGAATGTTGAGGGCTGATAGAATTAGGAATGAGTAGGGGAGACCAGGGGTAAAATGTTACAACATTATTTTCCAATCAAAGCATAAATCTCCAATGTTGTTAGTAAGAGAAATATGATGGAGTGGCATCAGGAGGTGCTAAATAAGTGAAGGTTTATTGATTTTTCTAATAATGTTAGTCTACACTCATTATTTTTGCAGTACAATAATGCATTTGTGTAATACTATGCATTGATGTTTCATTTTAATGTAAAAACTTTGATTATGTAGTTTAGATACCCTCAAATATAATTGTTTCATTTTGACTGTTGAATTTTAGTGGTGGGGCTAAATGTCACAAATCTCTGGGGCAAGTTGTGGCATGTCACAACCTGTCCCATGTAGTGTGGTTTATATGTCATAAATAATGTCTTTTCCTTGTACAGTAAAACCTGTCAGATTGAGCACCTTGATACTATGACCAACTCTCTACATTGAACATATTTCTATGGAACCAAACATTCCCCATAGAGATTACATTATATAATATCTCTGACATTAAGCACCTGCATACTTTGTACATTGACCACTGTAAACCAGTACCAGAACAGCAGTTCACCTCCATAGTTTGAACATAAATGCCTATTTGTATCATGCTAAAAGTGTTAGAATCTTTAAATTTTTGAATTTTTTTTTTTAAATAAACTAGGAACCCTTTTAAAATGAATGGTACAGCACTGTAATTTGGCCCTAAAATAAAACAGTTAAGAAAAAATTATGTGCAACACACATTGGAAGATTTGGGCCTTGAATTATCCCTTTGCGAATCCCCATTGTTATCAACTATTCGATCACCCATAGAAATCATTTGATTTCAAGACGTCACTCAAATACTTTCCCATGGCTGAGCAAAAGTACACAGAGTTAAATTTGGAGCAAAAGAAATTTGTAAGTGAAAGTGTAAGACAATGGTGTATTGCAAAGAAAGTTAGCAGCTGAATTTTAGGTGGAGCCATTGCTCATATAAAAGCATGGATAAATAAGTTAATTATGATATTAAATGTAAAAATGCTGCTGAAGAAAAGTGGCACGAATGATGAAGTAAATGCTTCTGTCTTTAGTTTCTTTTTTGACTTGCCACAGAAAAAGATCCCTGCTGTATATCAGGACCAATGCTGCAGGAAAATGCCCTCAGTGTTTCAAGGATGGATTGAAGGGGAAGCAATGGCTCCCCCATCAGTGCCTCAATGGTTGGTATATTTCAACTTATGCAACTGATCCAACATTTTGCATTGCTATCTCCATTTCCATATTGCCAGTCCAATTGTCGTTTCTGTCCATTCTGCAGTTGGCTAAACCACTGAAGATACGATATTGTCTAAGGGGTAGTAAAGGACCTTATGTAATTGCTGGCTAGATTTATACTAAAGGATTCTGAATATTTGAAGTGCCCCCTTATCTGCTGCTGGATCCATCACTGAGTGTTACTACCACTTTGAGAGTTGAAAACTTCAAGGCTAGCAATGCATTGGTTGAATGATTTAGTATAAGACAGTATTCACTTTTCATATTAGCGTATGTGGGGATTCTATAGAAGCTGACGCCACTTCATCCTGCTGCCTCACCTTGATACAATGAGTAACTGTCTACATTGAGCACTTTTGAATCGAAAGGCAAGTGCTCAATGTAGACAGGTTTTACTGTAATAAGATTTGGTCGCCACCTAGCGTTGGTGCAATTCCCCAATGAACAGTTGACCGACAACAAATAAGTTGGCACAAGGTGGGTTATGCATACTAACAGGAACAAGGCCCATGTGATTTACAATATGCTTTAATTCACATTAATACCCTAAGTATTTGGTAATATCATTTCTGTACCAAGGAAACGACTTGGAGAAAACCCATCCTATCCTCCTGAAATGCTATTACTCATCTGATTACTGAAGTTAAACAAAGCAACCCAAGATATTACAATCATGGGTAAGCTGTTGGGAATACTAGCTACTGCCAATGCCCTAACATCGTTTAACATTGTAGTGTCTGTGCAGACTCTACTTTAGATCTATGCAGTAGACAGGGCTCTAATGAACATTGTAGTTCAAGGGTCGAAAACTACAACCAATCAACTAGCCATCAATTGTCAGTAAGGTCCACAAACTTTTTGAACAATGCTGGACAAAACTTTCACTGGCACTGCAAAAGAGTGTTGATATACTATGTATTATAGTCAACTGGAAGCAATCAACCATTATTCGTGATAATTTAAATGTTATTCCTATTAAAAAGAGTGATTAATAAAAATTTTTGTGCTGTCACATTTTACCCCTTATAGCGTAACATGGATTTGTGACGTTTTGCTTGAAATGTCACAACCAGCCCTGGTCTCCCCGATATTAGGAGTAGCTAGGGGAGGGGGATATTAGTATTGGTATGTTACACTAATGGATTGGGAAGTAAGTCAAGCTGCTGAACCTTAAGGAGGCTGCTCACTGGTGAGGAGGAGGAAGGCGTAGGGGATGTAGAAAAGGGGAAATTTGCAGTACCCAATGTCCCTTCCCAACTGTTTGTTTGTTGTTTGGTGTTTAAGGTCCCATCAACTACAAGGTCATTAGAGACCCATATTCATAGTTCTATGCATAGACTGCACAGACACTACACTAATGCGACGATTATTGGGTATTAGCAGTACCCAGCTTTCCCGAGAGACCACCCATGTCAGTAATAACTGGGCTTGCATTTCTTAACTTCAGTGATCAGACGAGAACTGGTGTGTCCAATGCAACTCGCCGCTACCTTAGCTTTCCTGAGTGATCACCCATATCCGTAGTAACTGGGCTTGCATTGCTGAACTTCAGTGATCAGACGAGAACTGGTGTGTCCAATGCAACTCACCGCTCCCTCCTTATCAATCACCCACGTTGGCACTAACTTGCGTTTGTGTTGCTTAACTGAAGTGATCTGATTATATTTCGTGTATCCAATGCAACCTTGCCAAATGAAAGAAAGGAGGTGACAAAATATTGCAGAAAGAATGAGGGAGAGTGCATTGAGGTGGTATGGGCACATAAAATGAAGAGGGGAGGAGGAGCTCATTAGGTCTATTACAGAAATGAAGCTGGTTGGAAGCACCAGGAACAGGGGTAGAAATAAACCGACGCTTTTGAAACATTTATTGCATGCAACATTTTTTTATAAAGATAAACTAAATGTTGAATGTCTGAATGGATAACAAACAAGATATCACACATCTGTGGCAAATAGTTTTCAAATAAATGGAGAAATAAGGGTGTTAAGAAAGTATGAATGCACCCCTTATGGAAGCAGTACTGCTAACTGCAGAATGCTGAAACGTCTACAAATCAGTTTTTTGCATAGTTTTTTTGCAACTTGACATTGCGAAATGCCACATAGTTTGTACTTAAATCCTGCAGAAGTGAGAAAGGTTTACTTTCTGAAGGACGAAGGGAAACCATTTAGATATATTGAAGAAAAAGTGTGATGATCTGTTAGTGCTATTCAAAATATCTTCAAAAATGGTGACCAATATGGGAAAAGAAGGCATAGACGAAAGCCAAAATTGACAGAAAGGGGCAAGAGGAAAGTTTTTCACCTGGCCAACCAAAAAGGAATGTCAACAAGGGCAATTGCAAGTGAGATAGGTACTGAAGTGTCACATGTTACTGTAGCAAATATATTAAAAAGCAACAACAATATTCCATACATTAAACTTCAAGGGAAACCAAAGCTGACTGCAAAGCATAAAGAAGTCAGGCTAGAATGGGCTAAAACACACATGGATTGGAGGGATAAATGGAGCTGTGTATTCAGGGCCGGTCCTAGAGGTTCGGCCGCCCGTGTGCAAATACGTGGAGGCTGCCCCCTACCCCCATATTATTTTCACTTATTCTTTTAAAGTGTACAGGTTAACATTAAAAATTAAACTATATTCTTATGTTCGTGAAATGATAGATTCAAAAACAGCCAGGCCTGACAACAGCATATACCAGTACATACTACTGATTATAGATTATAGTGAAAACACATAACATTTCATCTATTTTACTATAATCTCCTATTATTAATAACAAATCACAAACAAATTTCGGTTAACACAATTTACATATTGTAAAATATTGGCATAAGATAATCATGAGAATTAGAAGCTCAAATTTATATGAAACTAATATTTATTGCTAAAACTAAAGAATAATAATAAAATGAAGAACTACAAACTAAAATACTTGTTATTTGAAGGATAATTAATATAATAAAGTGGAAAAATGAAGAGAAATACAAAATAATAAGCAATACTGGAATAAAATTTCAAGACTAAGGCAACTTTTCAATAAAAGTGCCTCATCTTACGTGACTTTAAATCAACAAATGATTTCTTTAAAGTTTTGATATCAATATTTTCTGTGAGTTGATGTTCAATTGATATCATAGTGAAAGAAGAAATCTATCCTGACTCACAGGAGATCGCAAATAGTTTTTAATTATTTTTAATTTTGAAAATGACCGTTCATTAGAAGCTACAGTGACTGCCAAAGTTAAGAATATTCTTATTGCAATACAAAGGTTTGGAAACGTGGAATTCAAATTGTTTTCATGTATATATGTTAATATATCTTTTGCATCCATATTATCATTCAACTGTAGTTCAATCCCCCTTAATTTTGAAAATAATTCAAGTGCATCTAGTCTGTGATAGGGGCTTTAATATTAATCTAGGAATATGTTTTCATAAAACACCCCACCGATGGTTGGAAACTGAAAAGAAATTATAAATATCTTGAACGGTTCCAAAACAATCAAAAGTTTTAAATGCTGCATTAGCAGCATCATTTACAACTAAATTAAGACTATGTGTTGAACATGGAATATAAAATGCTCTTGAATTTAACTGTAATATTTTCTGTTGAAGTCCATTTTTTTGCCCCACATATTGGCTCCATTATCAAATCCCTGCCCACATAAATCATAGAGATTTAAGTTACAATTCTTAAATTTTTCTAAAATGAAATCACACAACCCCTCACCAGTGGTATTTGTTATAGGATAAAATCCTAGAAAATATTCACAAATTTCAAATGGCAAAACGTTTGGGACAATTTTAATAATGATTGATATTTGTTCTACACGACTGACATCTGTTGTACAATCAACCACAATTGAAAAGGATTTTAAGTCTTTAACCATCTCTATTATTTTACTCTCAATGTCTTTTGCAATAAGTTCAATAATTTCGTTTTGGGTCTGGTATCCAAGATACTGGGGCATATTTTTAGATCCAGATCTTTGTATCTGACAAGCATGCTCACCCATTATTTGGATCAAAAAGTTTATCTGATGAACCCCTAAATGCCAAACATTGTTTAGATGAAAACTTGATAATTAATATTAACTGCTCAATTACTGAGAACCAATGTTTTTTTCCAAATCCATTAACTGTTGTTTAGTTGCATCAAGAGTTGTATTAGTTTTCAGTGCAAAAGCATCATTTTTTTTTTATTTTTAATGTGGATTTCACTGATTTCATGTCGTTTTAAAATTATTGATAAATGCTGCCAATCATTAGCCCCATTAATATTATCAAATTTATCTGATGTTCCACGAAAAATCTACATGGTGCACAAAATACTGAGTCTAGTGATATTGAGTACAAGAGCCACTCATGAAGTACACGTTCCCCATTGATTAATTTTCTATAATAGTATGAATCAGAAAGTCTTCTAGAATTACAAGTCAAAATTCCAAACCTGAGATGGATAATTTTTTTATTAAAAATATGATGTCATTATGACTTAACTTTTCAGGCCATTTTCCAGGATCACTCGACAGCACCAACACATCCATTATAGGCACACTACTTGCACAGTCCATTGTACTATTTACACCATCAGTTATATTTCCACTATTTGTGCAGTCCATTAGAGCCATACTAACTGAAGATGAACCACTTAGATCTTCCTCTTCATCATAGTTTTTGATATCCTTTTTTATGAATTTTAAAAGTGATCCAGCATATTTTTTATTTTCTTCTAATTTTGCTTCCTTTTTAAGTCTATATTGTGCACCTGACAAATGCTTACTTTTTCTTTCTGACATTATTTTATTTTATTATAATGCAGATTTTTTTTGTATTTGAAAGAAATGCACATGCACTAGGTTATCTCTCCAGTAAAAACCAACAACAACTGATTTCTTTGACTCAGTGGTTCAAATAGAGATTTTGGATAAACCCCATCTATAAATGGATCATCTAAATTTGTAGCAAGATCAAAGGGCAGGATCAAAGTCATAATTGTTATTTTGTGGGGGCTTTTAAGTACAATAGTCTCTGATTGGCTTCCAAGAAATCATTCTTTTGTTTTTAATTAATGTCTGAAACACATGGCAAAAGTTACCTTTTATTTCAGGAAGCATCAAAGCATTAAGGCCCCTTTTACAGGCAGCGTTAGCTAACATGAGATTTTGTAATGTGCATTGAGGAAGACACAGAGGTCAATAGGTGCTTTCACATTGAAACACATGATTTGAGAATTTGATGATTTTCTAGCAGTTAGCGTGCACTTTGAAATACAAGAAACTAAATTGACCTTTTCACATCAACCAGCGTTTTCATTGTAGGTTTTAATTTTTTGAAAGAGGGAATAGCATTACAGAGAAGCCACCATGATGGCAGTCCACCTCCAAAATCACTTGCATGTGAACGGTTGTAATGCAGAACTAAACGCACCATTAACTGCTGCATGTGAAAGAGGCCTAAGTTTGGTATTATACTGAAGTTGAAGAAGGGCGGCCGCCTGCGTTCTTTGCACACTTTGAACCTATGGATGGACCGGCCCTGTGTATATTTATTGCTGATGAGAAAGAATTCAATTTAGATGGGCCAGATGGGAATAAGGGATATTGGCATGATTTAAGAAATGAACCTAAAGAACATTTTAGTAGGCAACTTGGTGGTGGTGGTGCTATCGTTTGGGCTGCAATTGCCTTAGGTGGTAAAACTGATCTTATAACAGTGCATGGAAAGTTGGACTCCAAAGCATACCATTTGGCCCATTAATTGGTGGAAACTCTTGGATATTTCAACAAGAGAATGCTCCTTGCCATACATCACAATCAACAAAACAGTGGTTTAGAGAACAACAGATAACTGTTCTTAACCCTTGTTTTACTACCTGGGTACACATGTACCCATTTTTGACTTTGCATTGATGTCAAAAAATTTCTTTGAGTAGGATCATTTTGTCCAACCAGATCCCCATTATTTTGGAAGTTTCAGAGTGAATTTGTGCATTTATGTTTGTTTTTAACAAAAGAATATTAATTGATATGACATTTAGATGATATACCCCTCTTGTTACTACCTGGATACACGTGGTCCCATAGGAATATTACAGATGGTACAAATTCATTAAATCTATGAAACAAGATAATGCTATGTTTTAATTGTAGCAGTTTATTGTATCCTTAAAAATATGTTAAAGGATGTTATGTTACTTAAGATTGTGGACAATTTTTACAAACTGAGAATGTGAAAGAATATTCATTGCAAAAAAAAATAGGTTTCTGGCATTTTACACCTGATTTTCAAGTCTTTCTTCTCTATTTATTATAGTTGCTGCATGATGAACCGACAACGATTTTATGTCCATGTATATCACATTGACAGGGCTGGATCCAGAGGTGGATCAGGGGGAGCACTTCAAAAAATTATGCCCCAACTATTTTCAAACCATGTCCCAGGGGCAGACCCTGATGGGGAGCAATGCAGCAATGGGACAGAACTGATGGTGCATTTTTACAGTGTTATCACCATTTCTATACTGTCAGCCCAACAGTTGCAGTCCAATCTGTAGTTGACTAAACCACTGAAGATAGGACATTATCTTAGGGGCAGGAGAGGACCTATTGGAATTGCTAGCTAGATTTATCATATTTATTCCAATAAACGCTGTGCCGTTTATTTATTTTGTGGCGTTTTTGGTGCAGTGCATACTAGAGGTAGGCGTTTATTAGAAGGTGGCGCTTATTAATTTTGTGAGCCCTCATAGACTCATGAGCCTTTTGTGAGCCCTCATAGGATGCTAAAATAACTGTGACATACTTTCTAGGGGTGAACTGGTGAAGAAGGTGAAAGAGGTCAAGTACTTAGAATCAACGTTCCATAGCAATAGATGTAACCCATAGAATCAATGGTGGATGGTTGAATGGAGATGAGTAACTGGTGTCCTGTGTGATAGGAGGGTCTCAATTTATTGGAATGGGATGTTTTACAGGGTGTTGGTTAGGCCAGCTATGCTGTATCAATCAGAGTGTTGGGTAGGGAGCACACAGCTGAGGTGTAAATGCTGCAGTAAATGAGTGGAGTGTCAAGTGCCAAAATTGGACAAATAATAATATTATGAACACAAAATGAGAAGAGGGGAGGATGAGCTCATTGGGTCCATTTCAGGAATACAGGTGGTCAGAAGCACCCAGGGCAGGGGGAGACTGCAGCAGACATGGGAAACGCTTTGATCCCACCTGCATACCCGACCCTGCTGCAGGTGGGATAAAAGTATGATGATGAGCATCAAGGGCAGCGGCGATTGTTGGAGGGTGGCATCTATTGTATATTTAACGCTGATGATGCAGCGCTTATTAGAGGGTGGCGTTCATTTGAGGGCGGCTTTTATTGGAATAAATACGGTATAATATAAGGATTCTGAATATTTAAAAATATTTGGGGCACACCTTTTTTGATATGCTCCCTCCCCCCTGATCCGCCACTGCTGAATGTCCTATCTTCAGTGGTTTAGCCAACTGCAGATTCGACTGGCAGTATACTGTAGATGTGGGAATAACAAACACTAAAATACCTCACCAGTTGCAAAGTTGAATCGGTTGAAATATGCGTCGCAATGAGGCACTGAGGGGAGGGAGGAGCAATTGCTGCATTGATTCCCTATGGATCCACTCCTGCACTTTGAGCGGTAGTAATAGTAGTTGTTGGTGTAGTCATTGCAGAAATGGATGCAGTTGGTATGCATTAGCATGCTCTCAATTGGCAGTATTGCCAAATTACCAATGTGGCCTTCACAGATGAAAAGGTACCCCTGAGGGTACCTGTAGGTCATCCTGATATTGCTGCTGGCTCCCCCACCCCCACTTCAATAAATAAAGAAATAGATGTTGCCACTAATGCATCTTGAGGATCAGAGTAATGTCATTTTGCAATGGGGTACACATCTACCTGGGTAGTAACTGGTGTGGAAAATTTTGGGTAGTAACACAAGGGTTAATCGGGCATCCAGAAGTCCAGACGTAAATCCAATGGAAAATTTGTGGGCAATGTTAGTGCACTGTGCTTATGCCAACAACAGGCAATTTTCACATTTTAGTGACTTAAAAGTAGCCATTTATCGTGTAGGGGACAAACCGAAGGACTGATCGAGTATTTCAGTTAATTAGTGAAAACGGTGGCTTTACTAACTAATAGCCACATTAATTCTATGTGTTGGGCTACATTTTGATGGGTGTATTTATACCTTCTTAACAGCAGAATTTTGCATTTTTCCTTATTTCTCCATTTTTTACAATAATATTTGTCACAGATGTGTGTTATCTTGTTTATTTACCATTCAGACATTCAACATGTAGTTTCTGTTCATAAAGCATATTTTGTTTGCAATAACTGTTTCAAAACACTAATATCACACATGCATTTATACTTCCTCGCTCCACTATGTGGGCAGCCTTAAGTGGGGACAGGCAAGCGGTGTGCTATATGACCACCATGTCCAGTGCTGGATTTACCAATAGGCTAATTAGGCTGAAGCCTAGGGCCTCAACATTTAGCAGGCGTCAAAACTTAAGAAAAGGGGTTCAAAAGGGCCTCAAAATTGAAATAGCCTAGGACATCTAAATCCGTCACTGGCCATGTCCCAATCAAATTGAAAGGTAAAATTTACCAAACTGTAGTTAGGCCCACTATGCTGTATGGGTGCGAGTGTTGGGCAGTAAGGAAGAACGACAAGAGGAGAATACAACTGGCCGAGATGTGAGTGGAGTGACACATGCTGACAAAGTCCGCAACGAGTACGTTAGCTTGGTGGTGAGTAACATCGCGGAGGTGAGAGAACATAGGTTTGTGGTGGGATGAGCATGTGATGCGAAAGGGGAGAAGGAGCTTATTTGATACATTATGGGACAGGAGGTGGTTAGTGGCCGCAGGAATAGGGGGAGGCTAAAGCGGACGTTGGAGCAGGTTGTTCACAGGGACATGATTGCGTAATGCGGGAGTGGAGGATTACAATCCACAGACCCGACCCTGCCATAGGCGGGATATGAGTATGAGGAAGACGATGTATGAGTTAGTGAAAGGATTAGGCAAGTTTTATACTAAAGCTATGAACGCCATAATATGAATTCTTGTTACCTGGTTGAAGAAATATATTTTGGGGGCGGGTGTCCTGGTCGGCGGTCTGACAATTATGGCAGCCCTACACTAAGAAAGTGTTGGAAGGAAAAATTCAACACCGGCAAAGTAATTAAACTAATTGTAAAGGCTAAGCAAGAAATGACAATGACATGTTTCAAAGCAGCATGGAGGAAACTGCAATTCGTTTGGTTATGAAAAAAGTGAGATGAAGGATACAAATTGTAAAACGTTGTGACAACTGTTCATGATCATAACTTGGAAGTAGCATAAGATGTTTAGTTATTGGAGATCCATGAGCTAAAGGATCTTTAAAGACAAGGAAGAAGAGAACGAACGAATTATGACTTTTTACACTATGGTTGCAGGGGTCAGCCGAAATTAAGTAGTTCAAATTCAATACTTGTGCTTGGATAACCACGGTTCCAATCCTGAAACAGATTATATCGTTAACCAAGGTACCTCTGTATTTATTATGGGGATATCTGCAGTTCCAGGTATACAATGCAAAGATTCGCTACCTGGACCACCATGTACCAGGATAGAAGATGAACGTTGAGCCATAACCCAGGATTTTAGCCCCATTTGCTCAACAACCCGAAATTTCGCCTAAAGACCTGACTGCAATTTACCGGAGGACATATTTAACAAATTGTTCGATTTTGTCAATGGTGTAGGACGTAATACCACCACACTGATGGCAGGAAATGAAGAGTCTGATTCACTAACTCAAGCACCTTAAAATGTAAATGATTCACTAACATCGTAAGTGCTAGTGGGTGAAAAACACAGAGCAGAATAACAAATATTACTACAATACATACTTTTTACATCCGGAATAGTGGAAGGATCAAAATTCTGAAAAGCTGTTTGCTCCTGCAATAAGAATGGCGATCTCATTACACAATGGTATCACGTTAATAAAGTGCTAACAAGAAAACAGTTGCTTTTCAATTATAAGACAAAAACACATATTTATTTATAAATTTCAATTAAAGTCTTCAGTCATTGTTTGTTTTAGGGCCCTTCAACTACAAGGTCATTGGAGCCCCAAAGAGAGTGAGAGAGAGGGAGGGGGAGAGGGAGAGAGAGAGAAGGAGAGGGGGAGAGAGGAAGGGTGAGGGGAGAGAGAGAGAGGGAGAGGGGGAGAGAGAGTGATGGAGAGGGGGAGCGAGGGTGAGAGAGAGATGGGAGATGGGGAGCGAGGGGGAGAGGAAAGGGAAAGAGGGAGATAGAGGCAAAGAGAGGGGGGAGAGAGGGAGGGGTCTCTAATGACCTTGTAGTTGATGGGACCTTAAACACCAACAAACCAAACAAGGGAGAGAGAGAGCGAGGGAGAGAGCATGGTAGAGAGAGGGAATGGGGGTGGTAGAGAGAGAGGGAGGTAGAGAGTTGTTGTTCTTGTTTGTTGGTGGTTTAGGGCCCATTAACTATAAAGGTCATTAGGGCCCAGAAAGCCAATCTCTATGGTGGGGGTGTAAAAGGCCAACCCACCATGATGATAATAAATAAGGGCAAAAGCCCACTAAGAGTAATAAACGTAAAAAGCAAAAGCCCACTAAGAGTAACAAACGTAAAAGGGAAAAGCACGGCAAAAAACATGGAATAAATAAAGGCAAAAGCGGAAACAGACAAAGCTAAACAGGCAAAAGGCTAAACAGACACAGGAAAAATGAGCAAAAGCCTTAACAGACACTAACATAGAAGGGCAAAAGCCAAAACAGACACATAAATAAAAAGGCAAAAGCCAAAACAGACACA
>JAAFCE010007744.1:24541410-24566053 GCA_013389805.1 Trigoniulus corallinus
GCCAAAACAGACACATAAATAAAAAGGCAAAAGCCAAAACAGACACAGAAATACGAAGGCAAAAGCCAAACCAATACAACAATACATGCAAAGCTGCCTATAAATACATGTATAAATCAGTTCAAACATGAATAAAAGACACATGTATAAATCAGTTCAAACATGAATAAAAGACACATGTATAAATCAGTTCAAACATGAATAAAAGACACATGTATAAATCAGTTCAAACATGAATAAAAGACAAAGAAGCCAGAAAGAAAGGAGCGTCTAGATTAAATGTTGTGAAAGAGGCCAGCCTCATACACAAAAACAAGCGAGCTCTCAACCACCTGGTGGTCTTTCCCAAGTGAGGTGGAGAGCTCTGGGCTGCCTCCCAGTGAGTATCTAAGTTCAAGGTATCTCTCACAGTTACTAAAGATGTGTGCCACAGTGAGAGGCTCCCAACAGCACCCACACCATGGTTGATCCTCACCCCATAGTGGGCAGGAGTGGGTTGGTTAGTTGGTTTATTGTTGATTTAGGGCCCATCGACTACAATGGTCATTAGGGCCCAGAAAGACAATCAACATGGTGGGGGTGTAAATGGCCTTCCCACCATGATGGCAATAAATAAGGGCAAAAGCCCACTGAAACTAATACATACAGAAGGCAATAGCCAAATAAATATCAAACAATAATTATATGCAAAAGCCAAAAACAGAAATAAAAGTAAAATCCGCAAAAGCTGGCAAAAGCTCAACAGACATAACAAGAAAAGAGGCAAAAGCCAAAACAGTCATAACAATAAACACGGCAAAAGCCAAACCAGTAATAACATAAAACATGGCAAAAGCCAAAAAAGGACACAGAAATAAAAAGGCAAAAGCCAAAATAATTCAAGAATAAATTCAAAGATGTCTAAAACAAACCATGTATAAATAAGATTTTGTGAAAGAGGCCAGCCTCTTTCACAAACAAGCGAGCTCTCAACCCCCTGGGGGTTATCCCCAAGTAAGGCAGAGAGCTCCCAACTGACTCCCAGTCGACATCTCAGTTCGTGGTATCTCTCACAGTGACTAAAGATATGCGCCACTGTGAGAGGCTCCCAACAGAAGTCACACCATGGCTGTTCCTCACCCTATAAAATGTAGGAGTGGGTGAGGAACGTGTGACCGATCCGAAGCTGAGCAAGCACAACCTCCTCCCTCCACGTGGTCGAATGGCCGTCTGATAGCATTACTAAAGATGGCCGGGTGTGTAGGGTGCTGTGGCTGACCATTCAGCCGCAAACTCATTGGCACTGTTGAGTGACAGTTGCAGCTGACGCTCAATGCTGTGCATCATGGCAGCTCGGTACCTGATAGAAAAGTCGTCCACAAAGAGGGACGACTTTACCGGGGGGTGAATGGAGGATGGTAAGCTATTCTCTGCAACAGCAAAGAGCGTAACACTCAAGACGCTCCCCTGTTGGACACCATTCCTCTGCTGGAAGGCTGAGGAGTAGGTGTTACCCACACACACTCTGAAGGTCCGTTCGGACAAA
Source organism: Trigoniulus corallinus (assembly GCA_013389805.1). Classification (NCBI taxonomy): domain Eukaryota; kingdom Metazoa; phylum Arthropoda; class Diplopoda; order Spirobolida; family Trigoniulidae; genus Trigoniulus; species Trigoniulus corallinus. The sequence continues at coordinate 24,542,936 of JAAFCE010007744.1, forward strand.
AAGCTATGGAGGAAGAGGGGCAGATTACCCCTGAGCCCCCACTGGTGCAAGGTCTCCAGTATACCATGGCGCCATGTGGTATCATATGCCTTCTCCACATCAAAGAAGACAGCCACTAAGTGCTGTCTGTGGAGAAAGGCCTCACGTTCAGCAGTCTCCAGTGAGATCAGATGATCCACCGAAGACCTGCCCGGACGGAAGCCACATTGGGCATTGGCCAGAAGGTTGTGCCGTTCCACCAGGCGCCAATTCACCATGCGTTCCATGGTTTTGCAAAGACAGCTCGTCAATGAAATGGGTCTGTAATTTTCTGGAAGGCTACCATCCTTCCCAGGTTTTTGCAGTGGGATGGTAGTAGCCTCTCGCCAAGCTGCAGGGATTTCATGCTGCTGCCAAATATAGTTTAATACCTCAAAGAGGTATATAACGCGTTTCTCTGGTAGGTGTCGTAGCATTTGATAGTGGATGCTATCTGGTCCAGGGGCAGTATCCCTGGCTGTTGCTAGAGCTGCCTGCAGCTCCCAAAAGTGTAATGGATTGTTATACCCCTCGGCGACACCCCCAGAAAAATTAAGTGGGTGGCGTTCTGCAGCTTGTTTAGACTACATAAATGCTGCCGTGTAGTGCTGGGAACTGGAGACGGCTGCAAACGTCCTTCCCAGTTCCTCAGCCACCTCACACGGCAGAAGGCAATGTCTTCGTTGTACAAGGAGACCTGAGCCACATGATGGTAAATATCTGCCTTGGATCTTCCTCAGCGTTTCCCAGACTTTCTTGGAGGGCGTGTGACGGGTGAGTGAGGAGACGTACTGACTCCATGAGGAGCGTTTGGCCTCCCTGATAACCCGTCGTGCATATGCTCGGGCTCGGAGATAGTCAATGTGATTGGCGTCGGTAGGACGATATTGGAAGCAGCGAAGGGCTCATCGGCGAGCCCGAATCGCACTTCGACAATCCTCCGTCCACCATGGCACCCATGCTCGTGGTGGGTTACACGAACTCTGGGGGATGGATGCTAATGCCGCCCCGAACACCACCTCTGTGAAGTGACTCACTAGGTCGTTGACCCCATCAAAATCACACAGTGGGCAAAAGTATATACAGCGGGCGAACTCCTCCCAGTCCGCCTGACGCAAACACCACCGTGGTGGATGTTGGGGTAATGCCCCATCTCCACTGCTAATCTTGATGGGGAAGGGATCACTTCCACAAGGGTCTGACTTGACTTCCCACTGCAAAATTGGTGCCAACCCAGGAGAGCAGATGGACAGGTCTATACTTGAGAGACCACCAGTGGCAGTCATGACATGTGTGGAGGCACCGGTGTTTAGAACAATGAGGCCATTGTGTGACACCCATTGTTCCACAAGTCGCCCTCAGGGGTTATGACTGTCCGAGCCCCATAGGGGATTATGGGCATTAAAATCACCCATAATCAAGAAGGGTCTTGGAAGTTGGGCACTGAGGGAGTCGAGGTCTGCCCATGGGATATCAATCCCAGGAGGCATTTAGAGGGAACATAGAGTGGTAGGCACTTCCAGTTGCAATGAGACCGCCACTGCTTGCAGAGGCGTGTGCAAAGCCACTGGCACATGCATGCACCCATTCCGGATAAGGATAGCCAACCCTCACAGGGTTGCTTCCTTGCTGCCGGGTGTCTGCATATACAGTGTACACCCATAACGAAACGGGGGTATCACTGCGACACTGGATCTCCTGGAGGGGGATGCAGACAGGGTTGTGCCACGAGATCAGCAGTGTGATCTCGTCCCTCTTGTAGGAAAACCCTCGACAGTTCCATTGTAGGAAATTTACCATCAAGTGGACTTAGGCGGTTTGTTTCTATTCCTCCCTTTTCTCCGTCCCACTGCAGAAAAGGGAGGGACGCCTTCAATCGGTTCGTCCTCCTCCATCTCGAAGGAGGAATGAAACCACCCCGTGCTCTCTGCCATTGGCCAGAGAGCTTGGATGGACGAACCATGGACACCCCCGCCCCACGGCAGTAGTGAGGGGTGTCCCTACTTTCTTTCCTGCTGTCTCACCCACCACCCCCTCCGTGGAGGGGGTTGGCTGGGCTGGGAAAGAGAGGGAGGCCTTCAAGGGAGATGCCTCTCTTTGATGAGTGGCATCTGGGGCCTCCAAAGAAGATGGCACCGCCATTATTATGGGGCCCATGCATGGGCCAGAGGCGGTGGTGGAGCCAGAAGAAGCCATGGAAATGGGGTCGGGGTCCGTCTGGCAGCCAATGCTTGCACAGACCGGCACCCCATGGACCCCGCAGGCCCGAGAGGGCGTTAAAGGGATGAGAAGGGGGAGCTGAAGTAGGGTGTCCGTCTGGGTACAGACAGAGGACACAGCAGCTGCCTTCGCAGCACCTGCATAGGACACTCCACGAGTGGAGGTCCCCGGCAAGGCTAGCAGCGACCATGCATCTGGAAAACTGATACCCTTCTGGACACGCTGCTCCTGGATCGCGCGTTCCTGCAGCCAAGTAGGGCAATCCCGAGAAGAGGCGGGGTGGTTGCCCTTACAGTTTAAGCAGAAAGGTGCAGTGTTACAAGGCTCGGGGGAGTGGTCACCCTGTCCACATGTGCCACACATGGCCCTGGCAGAACACGAATTCTGTCCATGGCCATATCGCTGGCACTTGAAGCATCGAAGCAGACTCGGGATGAATGCACGGAAAAGGCAAGCGGAGGTAGCCAGTCATGATGTACTCCGGCACCTTGGGCCTACCAAAGGTCAGCACCAAGGTGTCACATTGGCGGGATTCTCCATCCCGTCAGACCGAGGTGCGGCGAACAGCCACGATACCCTGGTCCCTGAGCTCCTCCGCTATCTGCTCCTCTGATTCCCCGCGTAGGTCAGGGCACCGCACCACACCTCTACTGGTGTTTAAGGTGCGATAGGGTTCGACCACAATGGGGATATCACCGAGCTTCCACAGTCTCAGTAGTGCCTCTATCTGGTGAGGGGCGGATGCCTCCACCAACAATGTGCCATTGCACAGTTTCTTGACCGAAGTCACGTCACTGGCAATGCCCTTTATGGCTTTGGCGATAAGGAAGGGCGACGCCTTTCCCAAGGCTGCACCATCCTCCCCAGAGATGGAAATAAACCGGGGAGGATAGGAAGAAGGTATGGATGGTTGTTGGACTGCACCTAAAATCTTAGATGCAGGAACATGCTTTGCATCGGCGGTGGAACCCTGCACCTTAAGGCTAAGAGGTCGTTGCCTCTTGTTAAGGGCAGGTGCCGATGCCATAGACGTCACAGGTTCGTTCCCTGATCCAGTTGGCTTACTGGGGGAACGTGGCGTCTTTGTTGGAGCAGCACATGTCTCCATCAGCTCAGTGGCAGCTGGCCCACGCATTTGGGTGGGACCGAGCCCGCCATCTTCCGGCTTAACACAAGTCACTAAAGAAGAAGGGGGAGGGGTGGGGTTATTTGATGAGGCCCCCAGCCTTGGGTTTCAAGTTGCCATTATTTGAGAGAATTATGTGTTCACTGCCCGCAGGTCTTACCCACCACACGGAGCCCTACGATTGGACGCCCATTCGGGTCGCCGAGATTCCTCGGGCAGTTCGCCGAGATCCCCGAGTACCGGACCATTGGCATCGGGGTTGACTGCTGGTTCACTTACAGTCACCCTAGGAGGCACAACAACTTATGCGCCCCCGGCTGATTGACCAAGACCGGGCTACTGCCTTGGCCTCCCGTTTTCCCTGGAAGCTGTGGCTAAAGTGATGTTTTGGAGACTGTGAGTCGCAACCCTAGTCCCCGATGTCTGTCAGCCAAGACACAAGTGTGAGGTGGCTCAGAGACATTGAAGGGCATACGCCTCCTCAACCACCAGGATCTGCTTTTCCCAGGGGTGCGGGTATCCACGCATGGCAAACACGCGAGTAGGCGTTTGTTTACGGTCACCTCAGTGAGGAGCCTACGTCAACCGAGAACAAGTCAGATCGAACGCTGAAAAAAACCACGATGTTAGTATCGTCCTGTCCAGAACACGTCGTAGACAAAGACGATAGTGGTGTTGTCCAGACTGGGGCAAGAAAAAGTCACCCCTTTTAGTCACCTCTTATGACATGCAGGTATGCAGTATGCCTATTCTACCCCAGGCACCCCCAACACGGAGACGCCCATTCGGGTCGCCAAGATTCCTTGGGCATAATCCCCGAGTACCAGACCATTGGCATTAGGGTTTTCATGCCGGTCCACTTGCAGCAACCCTAGGGGGTATAAACTGGTCGACCAAGACCGGTTATCCACCTTGGCCGCCCGTTTTCCCTGGAAGGTGTGGCCAAAGTGATTTTTTGGAGACTGTAGGTTGCAACCTTAGTCCTCGATGTCTGTCAGCCACCTCACCAGTGTGGGGTGGCCCAGAGACATCACAGGACATGCACCTCCTCAATCACCAGGATCTGGTTTTCCCAGGGTTACAGGTCTCCATGATCGGCTAACGCGTGGGTAGGCGTTTTTTTATGATCACTTCAGTGAGGAGCCTACATCGACCAAGAACATGTCAAAGAGTCCTCCAGTAAAGGATACGAGAAGGACGCCAACAACCACCATGATGGTTTTAGTTAGTTAGTTTGTGTTTTACGGCCCATCGACTACTTTCTTCAATGGTGTTTGAATCCATGAGGAGCGTTTGGCCTCCTTGATCACCCGTTGCGCATATGCCTGGGCTCGGAGATAGTCGATGATATTGGCGTCGGTAGGACGAGATTGGAACCTGCGAAGGGCTCGTCGGTGAGCCCAAAAAGCACTCTGACAATCCTCCATCCACCAGGGCACCTGTGCTTGTGGTGGGTTACATGAGCTCTGGGGGATTTATGCCAATGCTGCCCCGACTACCACCTCTGTGAGGTGACTCACTAAGTCGTTGACCCCATCAAAATCACACAGTGGGTGAAATTAGATACGGCGGGCAAACTTTTCGCCCAACGCAAACACCACCGTGGTGGGTGTTGGTGTAATGCCCCATATCCACTGCTAATCTTGATGGGGAAGTGATCACTTCCACAAGGGTTTGACAACCTGCAAACCTGGTGCCAACCCCGGAGAGCAGATGGATAGGTCTATACATGAGAGACCACCAGTGGCAGTCATCATATGTGTTGGGGGCACCTGTGTTAAGAACAATGAGGCCATTGTGTGACACCCATTGAGGATTATTGTCATTATAATCACCCATAATCAGGAAAGGTCTTGGAAGCTGGGCACTGCAGGAGTAGAGGTCTGCCCATGGGATATCAATCCCAGGAGGCATGTAGAGGGAACATAGAGTGGTGGGCACATCCGGTTGCAATGAGACCGCCACTGCTTGCAGAGGCGTGTGCAAAGCCACTGACACATGCATGCACACATTCCGGATATGGATAGCCACCCCTACCACAGGGTGGCTTCCTTGCTGCTGGGTGTCTGCATATGTAGTGTACCCCCATATTGAAATGGGGATATTACCACGACACAGGATTTCCTGAAGGGAGATGCAGACAGGGTTGTGCCTGGAGATCAGCAGTGTGATCTCGTCCCTCTTGTAGGAAACACCTTGAAAGCTCAATTATAGGAAATTTACCATCACGTGTGCTTAGGTGGCTTATTTCTATTATTCTTATTTCCCACTGCAGAAAACGGATGGATGCCTTCAATGGGGTCGTCCTCCTCCATCTCAAAGGAGGAATTCCCATCGTGCCCCAGTTGGGGCATGAAACCACCCCGTGCTCTCTGCCGTTGGCCAGAGAGCTTGGGTGGGCGAACCAAGGGCACGCCTCCCTGGCAGTAGTGGGAGGTTTCTTTCCACCAGTCTCACTCACCACCCCTTCCGTGGAGAGGCTGGCTGGGCTGAGACAGAGAGGGAGGCCTTCAAGGGAGATGCCTCTCTTTGATGAAAGGCATCTGGGGCCTCCAAAGAAACTGGCACCCCCATTATTGGGCATGAGACAGAGGCGGTGGTGGAGCCAGAAGAAGCCATGAAAACGGGTTCATGGTCAATCTGGCAGCCAATGCTTACACAAAGCGGCACCCCATGGACCCCATGGGCCCAAGAGGGCGTCAAACGGATGAGAAGGGGGAGCTGAGGTAGGCTGTCCGTCTAGAACACAGCAGCTGCCTTTGCAGCACCTGCATAGGACACCCCACGACTGGGGGGGTCGCTGGCAAGGCTAGCAGCCACTGCGCATCCTGGAAGCTGATACCCTTCTGGACATGCAACTCCTGGAGTGCACATTCCTGCAGCGAAGTGGGGCAATCCCTTGAAGAGGCGGGGTGGTTGCCGTTACAGTTGGTACAAAAAGGTGCAGTCTTACGAGACTCAAGGGAGTGGTCATCCTATCCACAAGTGCCACATACGGCCTTGGCAGAACATGAATTCGTCGAAGCGGTCTCGGGATGAAGGCACACACAGGCAAGCGGAGGTAGCCAGCAATGATGTAATCTGGCACCTTGGGCCTACCAGAGGTCAGCAACAAGTGGTCAGTTGGGTGGCATTCTCCATCCCGTCGAACTGAGGTGCGGCAGACAGCCACCACACCCTGGTCTTTAAGCTCCTCCGCTATTTGCTCCTCTGACTCCCCGCATAGATGGGGGCACCGCACCACACCTCTGCTGGTGTTTAGGGTGCAATGGAGTTCGACCACAATGAGGATGTCACCGAGCTTCCGCAATTTTAGTAATGCTTCGGTCTGGTGGGGGGCAGATGCCTCCACCAACGAGGTGCCATTGTGCAGTTTCTTGACCAAGGTTACATCACTGGCAATACCCTTGATGGCTTTGGCGATGAGGAAGGGCGACGCCTTCCCCAAGGCTGCACCATCCTCCCCAGAGGTGGAAATAAACCAGGCAGGATAGGAAGAAGGTGTAGTTGGTGGTTGGACATGCATCGGTGGTGGAACCCTGCACCTTAAGGCTAAGAGGTCGTTGCCTCTAGTTAAGGGCAGGTGCCGATGCCATAGACGCCACAGGTGCGTTCCCTGTTCCAGTTGACTTACAGGGGGATCGCCGCCTCTTTTTTTTGGAGCAGAACATGTCTCCATCAGCTCAATGGCAGCTGGCCTACTCAGTTGGGTGGGACCGAGTCTGTCATCTTCCAGCTCAACACTAGTCAATAATCATTATTTGGTGAGGCCCCCCCAGCCTCTGTTTTTGTGTTGCCACAATTTTTAATAATTATGAATTTCGCTGCCCGCAGGTCTTACCCACCACGGTGCCCTACATGGGGACGCCTATTTGGGCCGTCGAGACTACTCGGACATGATACTGCAAGTGTGGCATAATCCCCGAGTACCGGACCATTGGCATCGGGGTTGACTGCCGGTCCACTCGCAGCAACCCTAGGGGGCATAACAACTTATGCGCCCCTGGCCGATTGACCAAGACTGGGTATCCGCCTTGGCCGCCCGTTTTCCCTGGAAGCTGTGGCCGAAGTGATGTGTTGGGGGTTGTAAGTCGCAACCTTAATCCTCGATGTCTGTCAGCCACCTCACCAATGTGGGGTGGCCAAGAGACATTGCAGGACATGCGGCACCTCAATCACGAGGATCCACTTTTCCCAGGGGTGCGGGTCTCCACGCACGGCTAACACGTGGGTAGGCGGTTATTTACGGTAACCTCAGTGAGGAGCCTACATCGACCGAGAACAAGTCCAACAGTCATCCAGTAAATGACACAGGAAGGACACGAACATCCACGATGATTGTATCGTCCCGTCCAGAAAACAAGTGATGGGCAAAGACGATAGTGGTGTTGTCCAATCAGGGGCAAGAGAAAAACAGCCCTTTTTGTAGTCTCTTACGACATGAAGGTATGTATTGTGCCTATTCTACACCAGGCACACACGGGTAGGTAGAGTGAGAGGAAGAGGGGAGAGAGGTAGGTAGAGAGAGAGGGAGAGAGATAGCATTCATCTGAGAGAGAGAGAGAGCAACAGAGAGAAATACAGAGGGGTGGAGAGAAGAGAGGGAGATTGGCTGTTTTGTTGGTGTTACAGCCCCTATAGTAATTAGGATTTGTTTGCGTTTTAGCGCCCTTCAACTAAAATGTCATTACAGCCCCATCCCCAGCATAGTTGTAATGCAGAGACTGTACACACACCACACAAATGCGACGGTATTGGTAATATCCAGTGTTATTAAATCGTTCACCCTCTTCGGAGATTGACAGAGATAAGCAAGTGAGAAGAGACTGCTGAAGAGAAAGAGAGAGAGAGAAAGAGAGTATGAGAGTGGGTGAGAGACAGTGTGTGTGAAAGACTGAGGGTGAGAGAGATAGCCACAGAGGGAGAGAGAGAAAGAGCCATAGAGCGAGAGAGTGGCCCTATTACGTTGGATACACCAGTTGTTGTCCTATCACTGAAGCTAACAACGCCAGCCCAGTTAGCACTAGGATGAGTGGCTGCTTGGGAACACAGGGCAATACTGATGCCCAATGGACGTAACACTGTGGTGTCTACACAGGCTCCACATAAATACTATCCTAGCCTAGGCCCTAATCGCCAATGTATTCGCGGACCCTAAGAGGGCCCGTGGAGAGAAAAACAGATATTGGCAGAGGGAGAGACCAGAGATCAACGTTGCAGAGAGCCAGGAGTGAAAAAAATAATAAGCCGAAGAGAACCACAGCAAGAATGAGAATGTGTGTGGAGGGTGAGACAGAGAGAGAGACAGAGAGAGAGAGACAGAGAGAGAGAGACAGAGAGAGAGACAGAGAGAGAGAGAGAGACAGAGAGAGAGACAGAGAGAGAGAGACAGAGAGAGAGACAGAGAGAGAGAGACAGAGAGAGAGACAGAGAGAGACAGAGAGAGAGAGAGACAGAGAGAGAGAGAGACAGAGAGAGAGAGACAGAGAGAGAGAGAGACAGAGAGAGACAGACAGAGAGAGAGAGAGAGACAGAGAGAGAGACAGAAAGACAGAGAGAGAGACAGAAAGACAGAGAGAGAGAGAGAGAAACTAAAACATAAAATTAATTATGAATTTTATAAAATCATTTCCTGTGACTTCCTCAGCAGTTTGTCTTTGCACAATATCTGATATCCTCACAGTACCAATGGCATAATATTTTCATACAGTACCTATGTGGGCTAAGGCCACCTGGCCTTAAAATAACGCTGGTATTAAAGGAACAGCGGATTTTTTTTTGTTGTTTGTTGGAGTTTAAGGTCCCGTCAACTACGAGGTCATTAGAGACCCGTCCACTGTATAGTTCTCATGCATATACTGCACAGACACTACACTAATGCGGCGATTATTGGGTATTAGCAGTACCCAGCTTTCCCGAGCGACCACCCATGTCAGTACTAACTGGGCTTGCGTTGCTTAACTTCAGGGATCAGACGAGAACTGGTGTGTCCAACGCAACTCGCCGCTCCCGTAACAGCGGAGATATACTGTAGCAACGACTACACTTGAAAATAGACTACACTTGTGCAAACATATTTTTCATGGTCGTAAAGCAGTTGAAGACACCAATACCACTTACAGTATATTTTACTCGTCTTACCTTCACTAGTTCAAGTAATTGTGGAACATCACTTTTTACTGCTTTTCTAATTAGTACACCTTTCCACTTCTCCATTACCAGATGTGTCAACACTATCCTTGCTTCAAAAATGCCAAATATTCATGAGTAAGTGAGAAACATGAGTTACATGACAATTATCATTAGCCTTGAAACGAGTGGCGTGAGATACTTCAGAAAGATGTGTGTGGTCCACTCATTGACCTTGTGGTGTAACAATCAAATGTCACGCATTGGAAAACCGAAAATCATTGAAGTTTGGTACCTACTATATTATCCTTTGTACATTGTACCAACCCTTACCATACCCTTAACGCGCCTGTGGCACGGTCGGGTTTGTAGATTGCAGCCCCCCGCTTCCGCTATCTGCAGGCACCCCAGCCTGATGTTTAGAGCCTGCAGGTACATTGCTTGGGTTGTTTGTGGGGCGAAGCAAGCCACATCCAAATCGCCACATTCATTCCCTTGAGCAGTTAGAGTTAAGCTTGCCAGCAGTACGCGACTAGGATACGGTCAACATTCAGCATCATCTCATCTTTCTCCCACCTGAGGCAGGGTTGGGTCCGCGGGCTCTAATCCTCCACTCCCGCTTATCCCCCACCAAGTCCCCCTCCACCCCGCATACCTCCATGCCCCTCTGTACCACCCGCTCCCACGTCCGTTTTGGTCATCCTCTACCTCTGGTGCCCCCAATTACCTGCAGTCCCACAATGGACCTAATAAGCTCCTCCTCTCCCCTCCTCATCACATGCCCATACCACCTCAACCTATTCTCTCTCATTTTTTTCAGCAATATCTCCCACCCCCAACCTACCTCTAACGTAATCGTTTCTAATTCTGTCGGATCTTGACACCCCACACATGTAGCGCAGCATTCGCATCTCAGCCACTTGCATTTGCTTTTCATGGTTCTTCCTAACTGCCCAACACTCTGAGCCATACAGCATACCGGGCCTAACGACGGGTCTGTATACCTTGCCCATCAACTTTATTGGGACCCGGCAGTCGCACAGGACCCCACTTGCCTTCCTCATCCATCCTGCATTAATTCTATGGGTCTCGTCAGAATCTATTTCCCCGTCGTTGTGGAAAACTGATCCTAAATAACTGATCCTAAGAATCATTTTTTGGTTTTGTGTCCAAATGTAGCGACTGTTCTATAGCACCCCCTCTCTTCTCTCGTCTCACTCACATCGACACGATTATTTCTGAAGGCAAAGTGCAGTTAATTTGTTTTATGTATTTTAATTTATACTGTATTTTGTATTAATCATTTTTATATGAAAATCTTTGGGTTGTAGAACCAATCACCCAAGTTTCCATTATTTCTTATGAGGAAATTCGCTTTGATATACGACTGCTTTGAATTACAAGCACGTTTCAGGAACGAATTGTTCTCGCAAATCGAGGTTCCACTGTAGAGTATATCGCCCTTGTGTCCACTCACACGGACAAAATAGGCACCAGACCATGCCATAGACGGTAAAGGGTTAGGAGTTGCTTTGTTCTCTATTTTCTACTTTAATAAACTTTATTCATTATTAATAATAACGTATTTTTATCATAAAATTTCCAGGATTGTAAATAACATCGCCATCACTGTACTAATCCTTTCTTTCCTTTAGAAAGAATATGCTTGGGCTATCTTTCGGACGGCTATCTTCCTGTGTTGAACTTCCATCATCATTTTACCATTGTCCTGCCTGTGGTAGGTCGGGTCTACTTGTGCTGATCAGGACGAAATGTCTAAACTGTTTACTATCATCACATAAATAGCATTGCAATACAGACAACATCATTACCGATTATAAAATATGTTCGTAGAATGAATTTTGATATTACTTAGCAGTAGCGGGTTTACAACAATTCACAGGAATCCAGAACGACAATTGGTTGGGTGACAGTAGAACGATAATTGATAGATTTTGAGAACTGTTGGGTGCGACAATCCATAAGATGTAATATCATGATGAAGTTTGTTATTAAGTTTAATTCCAACAAGGATATCTCCATCTTAAACTAACCCAATTGTATATTCCAACCAAAAAATGTGTAAATAACAGTATTTGAGAAGGGGTGATTTTAAGAATTTGATGTATTGGAATCCAATGATAAAATAATTTCACCTACTTACTAATCTAATGAACAATTTTATCAATCTTAATTGTTAATTTTAAGATGTAGCAGTTTAATGTCACTAATGTAGCAGTTTAATGTCACTAATGATCAGCAAAACATTTTACTAGTTGACGCCCTACCTACTGACGTACAACCAGTTGTTATCCTACCAACTGTCCCGATATCAATGGTGACAAGAATCCAAAGAAAGCATTTCAACTATCGCAAGTCACTTAGCGACTGTAGCACATTTTCGCGAGTGATTTCTACTGGTAGTAGATTTTCCTTTTCATATAGATTTTCAGCGCCAAATTTCTTATAGTATTTCATTGCATTGATGTTATCTTCTCTCACGAGGAGTCTTATAGCCACGCACTTATTTTCGATAACAGCATGCTGCAAATAAGAATATTACATTACTGTGAATTCAATAGAAAAGTCAAGAAATTTACAAAAGTGGACTTCAAATCTGTAATCAATAACACAAGGTCTAGGATTACAGAATTTTGGTTCTCTATATGTCTTGCTTAAAGAACTGTGATGACAGTGAGGGTGTCAATAGATTTTTATGATGACTGGGTGAAATTTACGAACGTGTAGCTTAAAACAAACGGCTCTAACCTTTACCATATTCTTAAAAAGTTCTTTCCCTATTCCATCTTTCTGATAGCTTTCCTTGACAACAAACCCACAAACAGATGCCATTCTTCCATATCGTAAAATATGCATGAAAGAATATGTAATTTGACCTACCAACTGCATATCACCTGAAAAATACATGAAACCAGAAATTCACTTTGTAATGGTAGTTTTATAGTCCTTTTGATAACATATCACAGTATTTACTTAATTATTTAGAATGACAGATTATCAAACAGAGCCTCCTCACCTTCAAAACATGATGTCAGTAATGATCATAACAAGGATAACTATACTCTAATTAGAATACAGAGTGGCTGTATTGCATTGGATGCACCAGTTCTCATCTGATCACTGAAGTTAAGTAAAGCATCCCCAGATAGTGCTAACATGGGTGACTGCTTGGGAACACTGGGTACTACTAGTGCCAAAAAATTGTCATAACAGCTGCAGTGGCTGGGCTCTAATAAACATTGTATTATAATAACATCATAGCTACATATTTTATTGATTTATTTATTTATTTGAACACATGCAACAATTGTACAGGAAAGAAAACACAAAAAAAAACACAAAAGGTACGCAAGGCCGAAACTGCGACTTTATAGAAGAGCACATGGCTCGAACAGGTACTTCTTCAGGGAGCGTTTGAAATGCTTGCATGAAAGCACACAAGAGTGATCAGAGCAGGTAAAAATTGAAGCCGTGAGGGAGTAAGGGAGGGCATTCCAGGAAGGGAGGGCTGCAGCCAGAAACATGAGCCTACGCAGATCCTGATAGGGGACAGCAGGCTGAAACAGGAACCGATGTGTTTGGCGCACATGAATAGAGGATTTAAAGTACATTGAAATATGGTGGCATGGGTGAACAGGATAATGGATGGCGCTGGCAAGCATATTGAGGTGACAGAACAAAAAGAAAAACTTGAAGGGAAGAACACTAAACCAGATACAATGATAGGTGACCCTACTGGTGAATGGTATACCCAGAATAAGTTGAAGGATTCTGTTGTATAGCAGACGGAGGGGCCAGAGCTGAGCCTTTGGTAAAGAAATTAGGAAAGGACAGGCAAAGTCGATAACAGAGAGGACCTTAGTGCAAAAAATTTGCAAGAGCAACTTATGGGATAGTAAGGGCTTGAGGCGTTTAAATAAGAACATGAGTGAGTTCAGAGAAGATAACAGAGCAGTACAGTGATCACAAAAGGTAAAAGCCCGGTCAAAGAGAACCCCAAGGATTCTGATCAAAGTACAGTATTCGGTACCAACCAAAGAGGTGGTTTTTGGTAGGAACAAGGTTTTTGAGTCTTATCGAAATGGAGACTCATGTGTCTTAACCGGTGCCAGTTGGTAAGGTGGGTAAGTAAATAAGATATAACAGTAGAGAGGGAAGGCAACAATCCCAAAGGTATCTCAAGCCCAAAGAAATTGTCATCAGCAAATGACCACAGCTCCCACTCCCCACACACTGCAGGGAGAGAGGCTGTGGCAACATTGAAGCAGATGGGGCCCAGGACTGAAGACTGGGGAACACCCCTGAGTAACGATATGGACAAGGTGTGCCCCTTTATCCAGGCAGTTCTACCTTCAAGGTAGAAGAGGAGCAATTGCCTAGCCCACGGATTAAGGACAATCAACTGGAGTTGTGCCACAAGAAAGGCATGATCTATAGAGTTTAATGCCATAGATCACAGGGTAGTTGTTGTTGGTTTTTGTTTTAGGGCCCATCAACTACAATGGTCATTAGGGCCCAGAGAGACAATCATCATGGTGGGGGTGTAAATGGCCTTCCCACCATGATGGCATTGTTGTTGTTGTTGTTGTTGTTGTTTGTATTATAGGGCCCAGAAAGACAATCACCATGGTGGGGTGTGTAAAAGGCCAACCCACCATGATGAAAATAAATAAGGGCAAAAGCCCACTACTAGTAAAAATAGTAAAAGGCAAAAGCCACAAAAATAACCGCGAATAAAAAAAGGCGAAAGCCAAAACAGATACAGTAAAAGATGGCAAAGGCCTAGACAAACACTAACATTAAAGGGCAAAAGCCAAAACCGACACAAAAAAGGAAAAGGCAAAAGCCAAAAAGAAGAGTAAAAGGAAAGGATGCCAGGAAAAACAAGTGAGTTCTCGACCCCCTAGGGGTAATCCCCAAGTGATGTGGAGAGCTCTGGACTGACTCCCAGTCGACATCTAAGTTCACGGTATCTATCACAGTGGCTAAATATGTGTGCCACTGTGAGAGGCTCCCAACAGGAGTCACACCACGGTTCATCCTCACCCCGTAGTATGTAGGAGTGGGTGAGGAACGTCTGACCGATTCGCAGCCAAGCAAGCACAACCTCCTCCCTCCACGACTGGTGGCACTAGGACACCTAGTGCACTGGAGTGTCCTGCAGTGTGTGGAATTTGTTGTTGGTCTCCAAAAACCACTGGGACCGCCATTGTTCATGGACGGCCCGCTGCACCTTCGGGAGAGCATCAGAGGAGCGGACCATAGTGTCAGGTACATCTGGCAGGTGGGCCACCTGCTGGGCATGGGCATCTGCCCTCTCACTGGCCATGATGCCAAAATGCCCTGGGACCCACATAAACAACACTGTCTCACCCTGCTTGCGAATTGTGAGCAGTGAACTATGCACACCCTGAACAATGGCATGTCTGCTATAGAGGACGTGCAACAGCTGGAGGGAGGATAGGGAGTCAGTCGCAACCACAAAGTGTTGGTGATTCAAACGGTGGATGAGTTCCAGTGCCCTGTGCAGAGCGGTGAGCACTGCAGTTAAGACACTGGTGAGGCCTGCAAAATATATGCAGCTGCTAAGCACTGCCGCCACACAGTCAGTGGTGGCTCACCGGATTCAGCATAAAGGCTGAGCACGGGACTTGTGCAGAAAGCCCCAATGGACAACCAGATGCCAGCATGATGAACACTTTCCAGCATCCGAAGAGTAGATGGAGTGGCCAGGTCATAAACACTAAAGCCATTGTCGAGTCGTGATCGAACGAGTGATCGGTATAATGAAAGCATCACCGTTCGATCTACCCCAAAACCAGTTCCCTGCAGGCACGGCAGAATATTAAGGGAGCGAAGGCACTTAGCCTTCACTCCTTCAAATTTGGGACCCACGTCAGACGGCTGTCAAAAAGGGGACCAAGAAAACAGGCTTCCTCTACAACTGGGAGGAGGCGACTCCTCAGCCACCTCACAAGGCAGAAGTAGATGTCTCCCTTGCACAAGGAGACCAGAGCACCAGGATTGTAAGTACCTTCCCTGGATTTTTCTCAGCTTTTCCCAGACATTCTTGGATGGCGTGTGGTGGGTAAGCGAAGAGACAACTTCACTCCATGAGGAGCGTTTGGGCTCCTTGATTACCAGTCATGCATATGCCCGGGCTCTGAAGTAGTTGACACGATTGGCATCAGATGGATGAGACTGGAAGAGGCGAAGGGAGCCCCTGCCGGCCCGAATCGCACTCCGACAGTCCTCCATCCACCATGGCACCCATGCTCGTGGAGGGTTACACGAGCTCTGGGGAACAGATGCCAATGCCGCCCTGATCACCATCTCTGTGAAGTGGCTCACTAGATCATTGACCCCATCAAAATCATGCAGTTGGTGAGAGTGGATTCGACGAGCAAACTCCTCCCAGTCTGCCCGATGCAAACACCACCATGGTGGTTGTTGGGGCAATGCCCCACTTCCACTGCTAATCCTGATGGGGAAGTGGTCAGTTCCACAACTGTCAGACAGAACCTCCCATTGCAGATCTGGCGCCAACCCAGGAGAGCAGATGGAGAGGTCGATACAGGAAAGACCACCAGTGGTAGTCATCACATGTGTGGGGGCACCTGTGTTGAGGACCATTGTTTCACAAGAAGCCCTCAGGGGTTGCGACTGTCCGAGCCCTCAGGGGTTGCGACTGTCCGAGCCCTCGGGGGTTGCGACTGTCTGAGCCTGCGGGTTTTGCGACTGTCCGAGCCCTTGTGGGCATTAAAATCTCCCATAATCAGAAAGGGTCGGGGAAGCTGGGCTGTGAGGGAGTCAAGGTCTGCCCATGGGATATCCATCCCAGGAGGCAGGTAGAGGGAAAATAGAGTGGTGGGCACATTCAGTTGCAGTGAAACTGCCACGGCTTGGAGAGGCTTCTGCAAAGTCACTGGGATGTGCATGGATCCATTCCGGATGACGATAGCCACCCCTCCCACAGGGTGGCTTCCCTGCTGCCAGGGGTCTGCATACATGTTGTAGCCCCATAACAAAAGTGGGGTATCACTATGGCAGAGGATCTCCTGGAGGGAGATGCAGATGGGGTTGTGCCGTGAGATCAGCATTGTGATCTTGTCCCTCTTGTGGGAAAAGCCTTGACAGGTCCATTGAAGGAAATTTACCATTAGGTGGGCTTTGGAGGTTTATTTCTATTCCTCCCTGTTTTCCGTCCCACATCAGAAAAGCGATGGGTGCCTACAATTGGGTCTTCCTCCTCCATCTCAAAGGAGGAATCCCCATCATGCCCGAGTTGGGGCAAGCTGCCACTAAGTGCTTTCTGCTGTTGGCCGAAGAGCCTGGGTGGACGAACCAAAGGCATGCACCCCACTGCAGGGGCATGGGGGTGTCCCTGGTTTCTTCCCCCTCTCTCACCCACCACAACTGCTATGGAGGGGGCCAGCTGGGCTGAGCCAGGAAGGGGCTGCTCCAATGAGATGCCTGTTTGATGAGAGGCATCTGTGGCCTCCAAGGTGGCTGGGCCAGAGGAAGTGATGGAACTGCAAGAAAACTCTGGCATGGGGTTGGGATCTGTCTGGCAGACAATGCTAGCACAGACCGGTATCCTATGGACCCTGCGGGCCTGAGTGAGCAAAAAACGGAAGAGTGGGGGGAGTTGTGGAAGTATGTCCGTCTGGGTGCAGACAGATGACACAGCAGCCACCTTTGCAGCACCTGCATAGGACAAGCCACGACTTGGCGTCCCTGGCAAGGCTAGCAGCTGCCACGCATCTTGAAAACTGATACCCTTCTTGACACGTAATTTTTGGATGGTACGTTAATGCAACCAGGTTACCCATGTGTGCCTCGGGTAGAATAGGCACACTGCATACCTGCATGTCGTAAGAGGCGACTAAAAGGGGTGACTTTTTCTTGCCCCTGACTGGACAATACTACTATCATCTTTGCCCATGACTTGTGTTCTGGACGTGACGATACCATTATTGTGGTTGTTCGGGTCCTATCTGTCAGTTACGTGATAACTGTCTGACTTGTTTGCGGTTCCCTACTGAGGTGACCATAAACAAACGCCTACCCGCATGTTTGCCGTGTGTGGAGATCCACACCCCTGGGTAAAGTGGATCCTGGTGATTGAGGAGGCACATGTCCTGCGATGTCTCTGAGCCACCTCACACTTGTGGCTTGGCTGACAGACATCGAGGATTAAGGCTGCGGCCTACAGCCCCAACACATCACTTTGGCCACAGCTTCCAGGGAAAACGGGAGGCCAAGGCAGTAGCACGGTCTTGGTCAAACGGCCGGGGGCGCATAAGTGGTTATGCCTCCTAGGGTGAGTGTAAGTGGACCGGCATTCAACCCTGATGCCAATGGTCCAGTACTCGGTGATTATGCCACCGTAACGGTATAATGCCCGAGGAATCTCGGCGACCAAATAAGCGTCCCCGTGTAGGGCTCCGTTGTGGGTTAGACCTGCGAACAGCAAAAACATAATTATTTAAAATTATGGCAACTATAAAACAGAGGCTTAGGGCCTCTACAAATAACCCCACCCCTCCCCCTTCTTTACTTTTATTGACTTGTGTTCAGCCGGAAGATGGCTGGCTCAGTCCCACCCAACTGAGTGGGCCACCTGCCACTGAGCTGATGGAGACATCTACTGCTCCAACCAAGAGGCCACGTTTCCCCAGTACGCCAACTGCATCACGGAACGAACCTGTGGCGTCTATGGCATCGGCACCTGCCCTTAACAAGAGGCAACGACCTCTTAGCCTTAAGGTGCAGGGTTCCACCACCGATGCACAGCATGTTCCTGCATCTAAGATTTTAGGTGCAGTCAAAAAACCACCCATACCTGCTTCCTATCCTCCCTGGTTTATTTCCATCTCTGGGGAGGATGGTGCAGCTTTGGGGAAGGCGTCGCCATTCCTTATCGCCAAAGCCATCAAGGGCATTGGAAGTGATGTGACCTCGGTCAAGAAACTGCGCAATGGCACCTTGTTGGTGGAGGCATCTGCCCACCACCAGTCTGACGTATTATTAAAAATGCAGAAGCTCGGTAACATCCCCATTGTGTTTGAACCCCACCGCACCTTACAAACCAGTAGAGGTGTGGTGCGGTGCCATGACCGACGTGGGGAATCAGAATAGAAGATAGCAGAGGAGCTCAGGGACCAGGGTGTGGTTCTGACGATTTCGTTACGGGGGTACACTGTATATGCAGACACCCGGCAGCAAGGAAGCCACCCTTATCCGGCATGGGTGCATTCATGTGCCAGTTGCTCTGCAGACGCCTCTGGGGTTCGGATGCCACCTGGGATTGATATCCCATGGGCAGACATCGACTCCCTCAGTGCCCAGCTTCCAAGACCCTTCTTGATAATGGGTGATTTTAATGCCCATAATCCCCAATGGCGCTCAGACAATAATAACCCCCAGGGGCGACTTGTGGAGCAATGGGTGTCACAATGGCCTCCTTGTTCCAAACACAGGCGCCTCCACACATGTCATGACTGCCACTGGTGGTCCCTCATGTATAGACCTATCCATCTGCTCTCCTGGGTTGTCACCAGGTTTGCAGTGGGAGGTCTTGTCAGACCCTTGTGGAAGTGATCACTTCCCCATCAGGATTAGCAGTGGAGATGGGGCATTACCCGAACACCCACCATGGTGGTGTCTGCATCGGGCAGACGGGGAGGAGTTTGCCCGCCGTATCTACTTTTGCCCACTGTGTGATTTTGATGGGGTTAACGACCTAGTGAGTCACTTCACAGAGGTGGTGGTTGGGGCGGCATTGGCATCCATCCCCCAGAGCTTGTGTAACCCACCATGAGTACAGGTGCCATGGTGGATGGAGGATTGTCAGAGTGCAATTAGGGCTCGCCGACGAGCCCTTCGCTGCTTCCAATCTCGTCCTACCTAGGCCAACCGTATCGACTATCTCCGAGCCTGTGCATGTGCAAGACGGGTGATAATGGAGGCCAAACGCTCCTCATGGGATCAGTACGTCTCCTCACTTACCCATCACACGCCCTCCAAGAAAGTCGGGGAAAAGCTGAAGAAGATCAAAGGTAGATATTTACCATCATGTGGTTCAGGTCTCCTTGTACAAGGGAGACATTGCCTTCTGCTGTGTGAGGTGGCTGAGGAACTGGCAAGGACGTTTGCAGCCGTCACCAGTTCCCAGCACTACATGGCAGCATTTATGCAGTCCAAACAAGCTGCAGAACTCCACCCACTTAATTTTGCAGGGGGTGTCACTGAGGGGTATAACAACCCATTTACCCCTTGGGAGCTGCAGGTAGCTCTAGCAAGAGCCAGGGATACTGCCCCTGGACCAGTTAGCATCCACCATCAAATGCTACGACACCTACCACAGAAAGGCATTAGATACCTCCTTGAGGTATTCAATTACATCTGGCACCTGCATGAAATCCCTGCAGGTTGGCGAGAGGCTACTATAATCCCACTCCAAAAACCTGTGAAGGATAGTAGCCTTCCAATAAATTATAGACCCATTTCATTAACGAGCTGTCTTTGCAAAACCATGGAACGAATGGTTAATTGGCGGCTGGTATGGTATCTGGAATGGCACCACCTTCTTGCCGATGCCCAATGTGGCTTCCATGTTGGCAGGTCTTCGGTTGATCATCTGATCTCACTGGAGACTGCAGTACGTGAGGCCTTTCTCTACAGACAGCACTTAATGGCTGACTTCTTTGATGTGGAGAAGGCATATGATACCACATGGCGCCATGGTATACTGAAGACCTTGCACCAGTGGGGGCTCAGGAATAATCTGCCCCTCTTCCTCCACAGCTTTCTGTCCGAACGGACCTTCAGAGTGCGTGTGGGTAACACCTACTCCTTGGCCTTCCTGCAGGAGAATGGTGTCCCACAGGGGAGCGTCTTGAGCCATCCTCCGTTCACCCCCCCGGTAAAGTCGTCCCTATTTGTGGACGACTTCTCTATTAGGTACCGGGCTGCCACGATGAATAGCATTGAGCGTCAGCTGCAACTGGCACTAAATAGTGCCAACGAGTTTGCCACCTCCTGTGACTATAAGTTCTCCCCTGACAAAATAAATGTCATGCACTTCTGTCATAAGCGAGGGCTTCACCCTGAGCCTCAGCTTACCCTTGAAGGCTGCCTCCTCCCAGTTGTAGAGCCAGTCCAGTTTCTTGGTCTCAGTTTTAACAGCCGTCTATCAAGGGTCCCGCACTTGAAGGAGCTGAAGGCTAAGTGCCTTCGCTCCCTGAATATTCTGCAGCGCCTTGAGGGGACTGGTTTTGGGGCAGATCAAACGGTGATGCTTCGGCTCTACAGATCACTCGTTCGATCACATCTCGATTATGGTTGCAGCATATATGGCCTGGCTTCTCCATCTACTCTCTGGATGCTGGCCATTGTTCATCACGCTGGCATCCGGTTGTCCATTGGGGCGTTCTTCACAAGTCCAGTACTGAGCCTCTGTGCTGAGAATGGTGAACCACCACTATATGTACGGCAGCAGTACCTTGCAGCTGCATATATTTTGCGGCTGAAAGGTCAGCCACAGCACCCTACACACCCGGCCGTCTTTAGTAACACTATGAGACGGCCATTCGACCGCTGCCCAGGTGTTCCCCCTCCATTCGGTGTGCGGTGGATGGGCGATCTTACCGGCTTGGGTGTGACTATGCCTAGGGTGCAACATGTACTGCCGGCCTCTGGGCCACCCTGGCACACATGCAGACATGGCAGACATGCCATCGTCCAGGGTGGGCACAGATTGCTGCTTGTGATTCGTAAGCAGGGCAAGACAGTGTTGTTCATGTGGTTCCTGGGGCATGTTGGCATCATGGGCAACGAGAGGGCGGATGCCCATGCCCGTCAGGTGGCCCACTTGCCAGATATACCCGACACTGCTGTCCTCTTTCGATGCTCTCCTGATTGTGTGGCGAGCCATCCATGCACAATGGCGGGCCCAGTGGTTTGCAGAGACCGCCAACAAACTCTGCACACTGAAGGACACTCCAGAGCACTGTGGGTCCTCGTGCTGCCAGTCACGGAGGGAGGAGGTTGTGCTTGCTTGGCTTCGGATTGGTAACACGTTCCCTACCCACTCCTACATTCTACGGGGTGAGGACCACCCATAGTGTGACTTCTGTTGGGAGCTTCTCACAGTGGCACACATCTTTAGTAACTGTGAGAGATACCACAAACTCAGATGGCGACTGGGAGTCAGTCGAGAGCTCTCTACCCCACTTCGGGATAACCCTCAGGGGGTTGAGAGCTCGCTTGTGGCTCCTTCTGGGCCCTAATGACCTTTGTCCTCAATGGGCCCTAAAACACTAACCAACAACAACAACAAATGCAACCAGGTGGGGCAATCTCGAGAAGAGGCGGGGTGGTTTCCCCTACAGTTGGTGTAATAAGGTGCAGTCGTACAAGGCTTGGGGATATGGTCTCCCTGCCCACAAGTGCCACACATGGCCCTGGCAGAACAGGAATTCTGGCCATGACCATACCTTAGACACTTGAAGCAGCAAAGGGAGCTAGGAATGAAAGGTCGTACTGGCAAGCGGAGGTAGCCGGCCCTGATGTATTCTGGCAACTTGGGCCTACCAAAGGTCTGCACCAAGGTGTCAGAGGGGTGGGATTCTCCATCCCTTCGAACCAAGGTGCGGCGGCCAGCCACCACAACCTGGTCCTTGAGCTCCTCCATTATGTTCTCCTCTGACTCCCCACGTAGGTCGGGGCACCACACCACACCTCTACTGGTGTAAAGGGTGCGATGGGGTTCAACCACAATGGGGAAATCACCAAGTTTCTGCATTTTAAGCAATGCCTCAATCTGGTGAGGGGCAGATGCCTCAACCAACAATTTGCCATTGCGAAGCTTCTTGACTGAAGTCACGTCACCAGCAACGCCCTTAATGGCTTTGGCAATAAGGAAGGGCGACGCTTTCCCCAAAGCTGCACCATTCTCCCCAGATATGGAAAGAATCCAGATAGGGTAGGAAGAAGGGGTCGAAGGGTATTTAACTGCACCTAAGGCCTCCTTAGATGCAAGGACATGCTTCACATCAGTGGTGGAGCCCTGCACCTTATGACAGAGGTCGTTGCCTCTTGTTAAGGGCAGGTGCCGATGCAGTAGGAGGCACAAAATCGTTCCGGGGTCCAGACAGCTTACTGGGGGAACGTGGCCTGTTGTTTGGAGCACTGCTCGTCTCCACAGGCCTAGCGGCAGTTGGCCCACTAAGTTGGGTGGAACCGAGGCCATTGCCTACAGCCTCAACACAAGAACAAGTCCTAGAATGAAAAGAGGAAGAAGAAGACAAAGGGGTAGGGTTTTTGATGAGGACCCCAGCCTCTGTTTTAAAGTTGCCATAATTTGATTAAATTATGAAATTCGCTGCATGCAGGCCTCACCCACCACGGAGCCCAACAAGGGGACGCCTATTCGTGTCGCCAAGGGTGCTCAGACAGGATACCATAAGGGTGGCATAATCCCTCAGTACCAGACCAAAGGCATCGGGGTTGACCGCCGGTCCACTCACTGTAACCCTGGGGGGCATATAAATATGCACCCCCCGCCGCCTGACCACCTGTCAGGTGACCAACGCCCCTGG
>JAAFCE010007744.1:24571053-24619085 GCA_013389805.1 Trigoniulus corallinus
TTAGGGTGGCATAATCCCCGAGTACCGGACCATTGGCATCGGGGTTGACTGCCGGTCCACTTACAGTCACCCTAGCAGGCATAACAACTTATGCGCCCCTGGCCGATTGACCAAGACCGGGCTACTGCCTTGGCCTCCCGTTTTCCCCAGAAGCTGTGGCCAAAGTGATGTTTTGGAGAATGTGGATCGCAACTCTAGTCCCCGATGTCTGTCAGCCACCTCACCAGTGTGGAGTGGCCAAGAGACATTGCAGGGCATACGCCTCCTCAACCACTAGGATCCTCTTTTCCCAGGGTATGGGTCTCCACGCATGGCAAACACGCGGGTAGGCGTTTGTTTACGGTCACCTCAGTGAGGAGCCTACATCAACCGCGTACAAGTCAGTTTGAACAAGCAAACAACCACGATGTTGGTATCGTCCTGTCCAGAACACATCATAGACAGAGACGACAGTGGTGTTGTCCAGACTGGGGCAAGAAAAAGTCACCCCTTTTTGTTGCCTCTTACGACATGCAGGTATGCAGTGTGCCTATTCTACCCCGGGCACACACGGGTATAGGAGCCTACACCAACCGCAAACATGTCAAACCACAACTGTCAATCCAAGTGTAGAGAAGACGGTCGTGTGAATCCACAATGGTGATTTTGTCTAGTCTACATCTCCAGAACGTCATGTGCTTATTTTACCCCGGACACATGGGGGATTTGGTCTGCAGGAGCTATTTTATTTCACTCCTTCCCTCAGCACATCCAGGGCCTGACTAAATCGCCATTCCCCAAACGTGCTGCGGGAGTTCCCCTATCCGCCACCTGGGGATGCACCAACGTAGCAGTTTACTCTGCCCGTGGACCATGATGACAATAAATAAGGGCAAAAGCCCACTAAAACTATTAAAAATAAAAAAGGCAAGAGCCAAAGAAATTTGGAATATAATTACAGGCAAAAGCCAAAACAGACATTAAAAATAACAGTGGCAAAAGCCAAAACAGACATTAAAAATAACAGTGGCAAAAGCCAAAACAGACATTAAAAATAACAGTGGCAAAAGCCAAAACAGCACGAGGACACCCAGTGCTCTGGAGTGTCCTTCAGTGTGCAGAGTTTGTTGGTGGTCTCTGCAAACCACTGGGACCGCCGTTGGTCATGGACGGCCCACCGCACCATTGGGCGAGCATCAGAGGAGAGGACAGCAGTGTTTGGTATCTCTGGCAAGTGGGCCACCTGATGGGCATGGGCATCCGCCCTCTCATTGCCCATGATGCCAGCATGCCCTGGGACCCACATAAACAACACTGTCTTGCCCTGCTTACGAATCACAAGCAGCAATCTGTGCACACCCTGGACGATGGCATTTCTGCCATATATGGTGTGCAACAGCTGAAGGGAGCATAGGGAGTCAGTCGCAACAACAAAGTGTCTGTCGTTCAATACTTGGATGAGTTCCAGTGCCCTGTGCAGAGCTGTGAGTTCTGCAGTTAAGACGCCGGCGACGTCTGGAAGGTGGCCCTCTATGACATGAGCCATCCTTCGACCCATCCGTGTAAATAAAAACATGGCCTCAATAGGTCCAAGATAGGCGTCCAAACTCTTGTTGGTACACTGACCTATCGGTACTGGTTTTGGGTAAGGCTGCAAGCAATAAATCTAAACTTTGCTCTGGCACTGTCCAGGGTGGCACAGAGGCCGGCAGTACAGCTGCACCCTAGGCAGAGTCACACCCAGGCTGGTATGACCATCCATCCACCACACACCGAATGGAGGGGGAACCCCCAGGTGGCAGTCGAATGGCCATCTCGATCACAGGGTAAGGCTGCAGTAATGATGGAGTGGGGAGTAGATAGCGAGGAGCAAGATTCAATGAAGAAAGTGAAAAAATGCATGGCCTTGGTGGAGTGGTGAGGAATTCACTTTCTTCACTGACGCCATCTAGTGAAAAGTGGTCTAACTACTAAATGGGCATTGGGCAATGGTCATTGTGATGTGAAAACAAACTGTTTTGCTTCAACCTCTCTCATGTGTTCACCTCTTTCCTCCCCTCTCCACTATGGCCACTTCAATTGAAATGTGACCTTCAGATTTAATAGTGATGCTCACTGTTATCCTCCACTCTACTCTCCACCATGGTGACAGTCTAAGAAATAGCTGCACTTTGAGAGTTACATGTGGATCTGAAGTAACTTCAACAATGAATGAATGAATATGATATTCTTATTCTTTTTTTGGATACAGCTGCCTCAGTGGCTGGGTACTTGAATACTGAATCAGTGATTCCAGGTCAGACAGTAAATCAAGGTATGAGGGGCCATCAATAAATAATGAGTAAGTGAATATTACACAAAAAGTATGGTATGTAGAAAAGTGCAGATGCATCTGAAATAGAGAGCTGGGTGTGGCCTAACGATGCATTCAAAAAGGCCAACAACAACATCCTGTCATTTTGTTTTTTAAAGTGATGCAGGATGTAGGTATCCAAAGCTGAGCAGCATGGTGTTATGCATTTTTTGACAGCAGGTGTAGGAGGGTGTGAAATTCATAGATAAATGGAAAGCATCTATGGGGAGTACTGTATGTCATGGGCAAGAGTTCAGGAGTGGAACAAGCAGTTTTGTGAAGGAAGCATATTGCTTGGTGATGACCCATGGAGTGGAGCACCGAATTATGTCACAGTGTCAAGTGTGCACACAATGGGTCCTCCATCATTTGACACAGGAACATGAGGGCTGTCACATGGCCATGTCTCTGCAAGCATTGCAGCATTACAATGACAATGGGGATGAATTTCTTTCAGCAATTATGACCAGTGATGACACTTGGTGTCACCACTTTGAGCCCATGTCAAAATGGCAGTCTTCAGTGGAAGCACACAGATTCCCCTTGACCAAAAATTCAAGACCCTCTATACTAGTGCCAGCAAGGTACTGCCTTCATTCTTCTTTGAGCATTTGCTCCTCATCGATTTCCTGGAGCATGGAGCTGTGGTCAGTGCTCAGTGGTATTGTGAAATGTTATTGAAGCTCAGGAATGCAATCAAATTGAAACGTCCCTGTCAACTTTCTCATGGTGTCATCCTTTTGCACAACAATGCTGGACCACACACAGCCAATGCAACAAAGGAATTTCTGCAGGAGTTCAAGCGGGAAGTCCTGAGCCACCACCTATAGTCCAGATCTGTCCCATGTGACTTCCACATCTTTGGTGAACTCAAAAAATGCACTGCATGGACACCAATTCCAAACAGACGACAAAGTCAAGGAGTGTGTGTGTGCAATTGGTGCAAATGTCACTCAAGTATAGGGTGTCCCAAAAGTAACTGACATTTAAAATCTTTAATAACTTATTTAAAATAATTTCATAACATATAGTATTTTAATTGGTTTAGAAAGCAGAAACATGGAGGTAGTGTGTGGTACAGAACATCTGAGAAATGGCCACCCCTACCTTTGGAGCACATATTAATCCTTTTAACAAAATTTTCTATAACATGTGGGGAAATTGTGGGGAAATATTTGCAATGTTGTGGTGAATTTCATCATTAACATCCTCAATTGTTTCAGGTTTAGAGATATACTCTATCCTTAAGATAACCCCACAGAAAGAAGTCTAAAGGTACTCGTACATGAGGAGAGTTTTTCAGGAGATCTTGTCTCCTAACATGCAAAATTAGGTCTCCTCACATGTAAAGTGCCAAGAGAGCATTAAAATCTCTGATATAAAATGCTCTCCTAACTAACTTTGTGAAACTTTTCTCTCCTCATGTAGACAGCAGGAAAATAAAAAAACTCAAACTCTCAGGAGATCAAAAAGTATTCCAACATGATTGAAATACTTTCTGGTCTCTTGAGAGAGTCCTTCCTGGCTAATAGGGTGAGTCAATTATATTGAGAAGGGAGATATTGAGGTTTTAAATTATTTATTTATTAAAATATTTATTCATTGAATAGAAAATCAAAGAATCTTGTTTTTGGATTTTTGATTGAATAACTCTTAATATTTCATTGAAATCTTCTAGTTTCATTCTTAGGAAATTGTTTCAGCATTGAAGATCAGAGATTGATAATTCTCTCATCATATTTCTATATGCCCCAAATTGATTTCACCTTGCTATCCAGTCTTTAACCCATGTCCTTCTGTTTCTTTCAAAATTTTTATGTTTTCTTATAAGAAGTATTGCAGCACATGCTGCAGCAATTTTTGACCTGTGCACTGACATTTTTACATACACAGCATCAAATGTTCCTAGCAAACTCCCAGTTTCATTTTGATCTCTTTGAACTCTAAAATCTCCTCACAGTGTAAATAGTAAGGAGATTTCTCCAGGCGATAAATCAGGAGATCAACTCTCCAGTTGATTCAGGAGAGCTGATCTCAGTAGATATCTCCTGTCATGTAAACAGTTGCAGAGAGTTAGTCTCCTAGAAAAATGTTTTAGCTAGAAAGTTAGGAGACTTTAATCTCCTCGTGTACGAGTACCTTAATGGTGTCAAGTCACATGACCTTGGTGGCCAATTGACATGACCTTGGTGGCCAATTGACATTACCTTGCTTAGAGATAACATGACCATTAAATGCTTCTTGCAATAACTGTAGGGTTTCACTGGCAGTACGACATGCGGCACCATCTTGTTTAAGTTTGGCAATACAAAGTTTGAAATCATCTCACAATATCGAATTCCATTTACAGTAACAGCATTCCCATTTCCATTTTCAAAGAAGTAAGGTCCAATCAATCCCCCAGCCCCAAATCCATACCAAACTGTGATTCGTTGAGGATGCATAGGAAGTTCTTCAATCATTGTTGGATTTTCAGATCCCCAAATTCGACAGCATTGTTTGTTAACATAGCCAGTAAGATGAAAATGTGCTTCATTGCTAAAGATGATTTTTTTAAAACTCACCATCAACTTTCTGTTTTCCCAGAACCAAATTTGTGAATGCCCAATGACTAGTGTGATCCTTTGGTTTCAATTCTGGCATTAATTGAACTTTGTATGCAAACAAATTCAAATCTTTTGTCAAAATTTGCTGAAGAGAAATTCTGGAAATGCCTAATTGTTGGCTGCACTTACGAATTGATGTTGAAGGATTTTCTTCAACACTTTTACCAACACTGGCTATGTTTTCATTTGAGCAAGCTACACAAGGGCAACCACTTCTTTTGTTCTCTATAACTGTACCAGATGATTAAAATTTTTTGATTAAATTCACCACGGAGTCATGAATAGGAGCATTACAATGACCAAACAGAGTACGACATCTTCGAACTGTTTCTGCAAAGTGATCACCATTATTAAAGTTTATTTTCACAATTTCTACCCGTTGTTGGTTCGTATACTTTTCCATAATTTAACGTCAATGTTTACTAATGACAGCATGTAAATATCTCTATGCTAATTTTAGCATGAAAAAAATTGTAGCAAATTTAAAATGTCAGTTACTTTTGGGAAACCTGATATTTCTACTAGCATGGCATTATGTGATTTGTGTCACAATGGGATAAATGCCTAAACAACTATGGACAATACTTTTGAGTTTTATTAAATAATTACTGTGAAATGGCCTGACTCGTTATTTATTGACTGCCCCTATTAGTTTGGTTTCTTCTAGGTGAGAGGTTCCCAGTGAATCTACTGCTGGCTGGGACCTAAATCTGTGGCCTTATTTACCTTGCCTCAACAGCAACACTACTAGCCATTTCAATTTGTTGTTCTATTGAAACGTATGGGCCATGTTTTGGATGGCATTAATACACAGGCTCTCTCTTGCCAAATATATGCCCATGGAAGTTATTCAAGATTTTATAACAATAGTTAGAGTAGGATAATGCAGATAAATTATTAACACTACACTTTAAAAGCATTACTCACCATTTTCACATTCAACTTCTGCCACAAATGTATAGAACCAAGGCTGTCCCTCAAATCCATCTTCTATTAAAGCTACAATAATAAATTATTATTTATTTGACTTGAGGATTTTAGTCCTTTATAAAAATTACATAATGACAACGTTGAAGAAATTTAGGAAAAAATGAAGACCTTATATTTAAAATTGAATCCACACTCCCACTCCACTGTAATACTGCATTTACACATTTATGTGATTTATTAAATTATGTGACTTACACATTTAAGTGAATGGCAAGGCTTTCACAGGGGATCTGGAACGTTTGCCCCTGAGTACGTTTCGCCCCCAGAGCTTTTGCCCCTGGGAGAACAAATGGCCGTTTTTTTTTTCTAATTTTTTGTTATTCAGTTTTAGGTAAGGTAAAAATCAAGTCACCCCACCAACTGACCCTCCAGTCAATACCAACCCTGGATTTTTACCATATTTTGGCTGGGGTTTTTTTCTGTTATTCTGTTTTACCTAGAAAAACACAATAATTCATTCGGACCTTTTTCTGAGTGTTTCAAAGAATAGGTAAGGTAAAAATTCAGCAATTGCGGCATGAATTCTACACATTGTGGAAGACATCAACGATAGAAATTTAACAGACTTTCTGAAAGGCATAGCCTACAATTTCGAATTTTGTTTATGTATGCATTTTTTATGTCACAGTCTGTCTTAATGTTTGTGTATTTTATTTTTTAAAATTATTATTACAGTAAACAGAACAACAAAAAAAACAGTCATTTACCCTCCCAGGGGTGAAACATCCGAGGAGTGAAATTTTCGGGGGCGAAATGAGTGGGGGCAAAAGCTCCAGGGACGAAAAGTACTCAGGGGCGAAAAGTTGGGGGCAAAACTTCTGTAAACCCTTTCACAGACACGTTTCCAATCATGCTTGGATGTGAATTGGGACCTTGAAGCCTGGTTCCATTTCCCACGTCACCAATTCAAATAGGGAGCGGTGAGTTGCGTTGGACACACCAGTTCTCGTCTGATCACTGAAGTTAAGCAACGCAAGCCCAGTTAGTACTGACATGGGTGGTCGCTCGGGAAAGCTGGGTACTGCTGATACCCAATAATCGTCGCATTAGTGTAGCTTCTGTGCAGTCAATGCATTAGAACTTTGCAGTGGGTGGGTCTCTAATGCCTTGTAGTTGACGGGACCTTAAACACCAACAAACAACAACCAATTCCACATAAACTGATGACGTAGTAACTCTAATGCCTCGTTCCATATCACAACACTAAAGCACTAATCGTGTTGATGCTGATGACATTTCGAAGACGTCTTGTGCTAGCACTTTATGAAGGAGCGCCAGCACAATTCCTTAAATGTAGCACTTTTTTGGAGTCACATCACACTGCGATCATGTCTCAGTTTATCCTCCACCATTTTCCAAGCAGACAGTTCAACCGCCAGCCAATCAGAATTTAGTGACTACCAGCCAACTCTGCTTTTCCATGGCGTAGCTACTCTGCAGTGCTTGAAGTAGCATTGTAGTGTCCTGCTTTTTGTGCATTTGTTTGTTGTTTGTTGGAGTTTAAGGTCCCGTCAACTACAAGGTCATTAGAGACCCGCTTTTTGTGCAGTGCCGTCTGATTCGATGCTAATAGAGTTAGCACATGGCGGTATGGAAATATGCATAACATTCTGTCAAGAAAGCATGAAATCAATGGAGAAGTGGATTTGAGAGTTTGTTAACTGCATTTGTCAATGGAATGCAACACTTGAATTTGATTGGCTGTTTGAATTTTTAAACAGTCTTCTGTTTACTTTTCATTGGTTTATTTTCTTCGATTTTGGCACCATCAATTGTGGATTTTCAAAACCATTAATTGTTTACATGAATTCGCTAATCACAGGGAATCACACCAGGTGCAATTTTTGGCGCCTGTGGTTTACGTCACAATTTTGCCATATTCTCGTCAGTGTCACATGCCAGAGAACTAGGCATGAGTTTCACATAAAATTCACTTAAGGAATCATGTAAGTACACCACGTGACCAGCCTATGGCAGTCTATTAAAGGGTTGTGGAAATCGTATTTGAGTCATAGGTTTTACCTACACAGTTGCTACATACACCCTTGTCCCCTGGCGTCATTGGAGTGCCATAATGAAGAGTAGACTGATGATAAATAAGCATATGGCTTTAATCAGAAACTGGCTGCAGAAAAACTGTCCAATATATCACCCTTGTATCCATTCAGAGGGACAACGTGGATTCCTGATCCTGCCATAGACAGGAAAATAGATATGAATTGCTTTTTTTTTAATTTTTGCCACATATACTCATGTGCATGGTAGATACTAGGTGCCACTGTCCTCTGCACATCTTATTCAATTCGAGCTTAGCAAATTTTCTCAATTTTGCCTTCAATTTAACAACTTTCAGCCTTCTCTAGGGTAAACTACCTATTTCAAGGCATGAACCCCTAAGTTTTTCCAGTATAAGGTAGGGCTGTAGGTGTTGGGGCCGTTTTTCATGGTGGGGAACTAGTTGCGAAGTTTGGCAATAAGCCTAATCTCATGACTTTTTCTGCCAATTTCAATGTGGTTCAAAGTGCATCGTTATGGGGCCCACTCCCTACAGCAAACATTTTAATTTCAGTTATTTAAGTAATTATTTGTAATCGTTGTTTTGGTTTCACTCTTTACCGGTTTGTTTGGTTGTTTGCTCCACAGAATGCATGTAACTTTTTAGGTGAAGGGTGTGAACCAGTGACGTTCGTGTGAGTGGGAGACCTTGGCTCACATGGCAATAGCGACGATTATATCAAGTGTCTCCTGTGGGGTAGGATGGCACCCCCACAGGTACCCCTATCACTATCGCTGTGGGTTCTAGACGTCTGACTGGGGTGCCCCCAGCCAGAAACGCCACCCAAATAATGGGTTAAGCTATAGTTAGGAACATGGAATGTGGGGAGCCTCTCAGGGAAAACAGGGGAGCTAGTTGACACCCTTAAGCACAGACATTAGAATAGCTCTCCTGCAGGAAGCAAGGTGAAAGGGAATTCAATCATGGGTAATGGGGGAGGGATACAAACTCATATACATGGGTAGTGAAGGAAACGAAAGGGGTGGGCATCATGTTAAGTAGGGAATTGCACCAGGGGATCACTTCAGCCAAGAGAATTAGTAGTAGGATAATGCTAGTCACAGTGGTGTGGCAAGAGCATGTGACCTTGTATTAGCCAATACATGGTTCAAGAAGAGGGAGAAGCACTTAATCACTTTCCAATCACCACAGGGGGTGTCACAAATAGACTTTTTCATGGTCAAGGAACAGCACAGGACAGAGATGAAGGATTGCTGGGCACTACCCAGTGAGGATTTCCAGAAGGAAAGTGGCCTTAAGCTGCTCATGACAGAAGTCCTAGTGAAGGGGGAGTCAGGAATCATACTTGGAGAGGAGAATCATTATCAGGTGGTGGAAGTTGCCCACCAAAGCAGATGAATTCAGGCATGAGGTTCTCAACCAGGTTGACTGGGATTGGGATAGGTCAGCCAATGCCATGTGGGACAGGGTTGCTCGGAAAATTAGAAGATGTGGGGAGGCACTGTTTGGTTTCGGTAGAGTAGGAGGCACTTATTGAGGCAGGCAGACTTGGTGGAATGAGGACGTGGAAGCTTCCATCAAACTAAAGAAGGAGGCTTTCTATAGGAAGAGAAAGGTAGGGAATCAGGTTTCAAAGATAGACTATGTTTAGGCAAGGAAGAACGCCAGGAGGACCATTTCCCTGACCAAGTACCAGAAGTATGAGACCCTATTTGACAAGATTGGGACAAGGTTAGGCGAGAAAGCAGTCTGTAGACTGGCCAAGGCCAGGGATAGAACTAGTAAGGATGTCAACTGGGCTGTAACGGTCAAGGAAAGCAATGGTAGGGTCCTTTTCCAACCAGCAGAGGTAATCAAAAGGTGGGAGGAATATTACCACAGTCTCTTAAATGTGGACTCATGTGCAATAGTCACAGGCTGAAACCCACTAACACCACAGGCTGTGGACAGGGTGAGTGAGACAGAAATAGTCAGAGCCCTTCAGAAGATAAAAGGTCAGAAAGCAGTAGGCCCTGATAAGATCCCCATGTATGTTTGATGCACCCTGGGTACCATGGGAATTACATGGTTAGGGAAGCCCTTCAATAATTTAGCAAAGGGTGACAGGATGCCATCTGCATGGTGAGAGAGTTGGATAGTACCACCTTTCAAAGGCAAATGTGATGCCCAGGATTGTGGAAACTATAGGGTCATAAAGCAGATGAGCCATTCTATGAAGCTGTGGGAGCGAGTCATAGAATGTCGCCTCAGAGACCTAACTAGTGTCCAGGAAAATGAATTTGGGTCCACCATGGAATCAATTTTCATTCTGCAACAGATGATTGAGAAGGATAATGCAGCAAGGAAGGACCTTCATACAATATTCGTTGACCTGGAGAATGCATATAATAGTGTTCCCAGACAGTTAGTATGGAGCGTTTTAAGAAAGAAAGGGGTGGATGAAGGCCATATTAGGGTAGTGCAGGATATGTATGATATTTCCATCGCTAGGGTGAGAATAGCATGGGGAAACACTGCAAACTTCAACGTGCAGGTTGGTGTGCATCAAGGGTCGGCACTTAGCCCATACCTATTCATTCTTGTAATGGATGAGGTGCCGATGGGAATAGGAGAATGGGCCTCCAGCACCTAGTATTTGTGGATGATGTGGGAAGGCTTGAGGAGTCAAAGGAATGTGCACAAAAGGGCCTACAAGACATGAAAATAGCAATGGAAGAAGGGGGTCTTAAGGCAAACACAAAGAAGACTGAGTACCTAGCTTTCAATTTTAGTGGCCAGGGGCAAGGGGGTGAGATCTGTTGTTGTGGGGGAGAGGAGATTCCAGTGGTGCTAGAGTTTCGCTATCTAGGATCGGTTTTCCAGGGAAATAGATTCTGACGTGACCTGCAGGATTAATGCAGGGTGGCTGAAGTGGAGACAGGCAAGTGGGGTCCTGTGTGATCATTGGATCCAAATAAAGTTGAAGGGCAAAGTTTACAGAACCATCATGATGCCTGCAATGCTGTATGGCTCAGAGTGTTGGGCAGTCAGGAAGAACCATGAACGGCAAATGCAAGTGGCTGAGATGCAAATGCTGCAGAGGTGTCTAGATCCAACAGAATCAGAAACGGTTACATTAGAGGTAGCTTGGGGTTGGGAGACATTGCAGAGAAGATGAGAGAATCGGTTGAGGTGGTGTGGGAATGTGATGAGGAGGGGAGAAGAGGAGCTTATTAGGTCCATTGTGGGACTGCAGGTATTTGGAGGCACCAGAGGTAACAGAAGACCAAAGCAAACGTGGGAGCAGGTTGTGCAGGTGAACATGGAGGCATGCAGGGTGGAGAGAACCTGCCCTGCCTCAGGTGGGATAAGGTGAGATGATAATGATGATAGTCATGTGCATGGAATGTTTGCGGTCACACACCTTGCATAAGGAAGGCTAGGCCTATGTAGATTCGTAGGAATTTGATACGTTATGTGTAGAGATGTGTATGTGCAGATGTGCTTTTGTCTGCAACTCATGCCCTACATTTGAGTTTGATGCACAGCCTATTCCAAATTAGACTGGCCAATTCAATGAGCTGAACAATATCTCTGCTTCCAACATATTGTTCTGCATTGCTAGTTGGAAATGGCTTATTGGGTTGCACACACTGGTTCTCATCTGATCACTGAAATTAAGCAATGTATCCCCAGCTAGTACTAACTTCGGTGGCCAGTTGGGAAAACTTTGTTCTGCTAATACTGGGAATAGTTTATGTTCAGTCTCTGCATTAGAACTACACAGTGGATGCAGCTCTAATGATCTTGCAACTGAAGGGCCCTAAAACACCAGGAAAAACAATAACTGCATTGCTGGTTAGTTGCTATTCAAGGGTGACCATGACCATTCCTATTCTGAGAGCAACTGCCATATTATTTGTTCTACAGATAGATTGATTTCATCCCCATGTGATATATTTGCTAATTGTATGGCATTCAATTTAAATAATGAAGTTGATTTTGCTAGGGTAAAAATACCTAGCAAGGTGTTTCATGAGTGTGTATGCCTAGTGGAATCATAAGACTAACTGAATCACAAATGTCTTATAGATATGGCATTATAGATATGTTTGTTCAGATGAGAATCTATGCAATGGAATTTATGAACAAGGAATTATTGGGAAATAAATCGAAAATTAAATTGCACAACATGTTGCTTGTAACAATTTTTGTGTATGTTCAAATTTGGCAGCAAGCAGTTGTAAAGCATTACAACTAAAAAGTAGTTATTCAAATAAAGTGAACAACTGCATGTTTAAGATGCTTGAAATATATCTAGCATCTCTGTTGTAGCACACCGTCCACTTGGGGCGCCACCATCTAAAACTGTGACACAAAAGTCAATGGGAAACGGGGAGCTGGCACTCCTTATAGACTCCTTGGCATAACTCACAAGGCTACTATAGATAAGGTTGGCCATTCAGCCTCATTTAATTTTATCGCTCTTCCCCAGTTAGTTCCTCCCCCTATGTCATTGCAGAAGGAAGTAGTAGCTTAAGAGCATACTTTCCATGTACTTTACAGGTTTTGTATATGCAATTGTTTCCCTAATTTTGTGTTAAATAAGGGAACAAATAAGGAAAATAATCGTAGGTAGATTAAAAAATACATTAAAATTTAAATTCCACACATTTTACTAGCAAATAAATTAATAGTAATTTAATTAATGGACATACTTTAGATAAACAGTACAGTGTGCATTGGTAAAGACGATTGTTTTCTAATTATTTTAAATAAGGAAAAAACAAAAAATAATCATAAATAGATTCACAAATATATAAGAATATGAATTCAACATATTTTACTAGTGAATAAATGAATAGTTGTCATCATCATAACACCATGTTCCGCCTGTGGCAGGGTTGGGTCTGTGGGTTTATAGCCCCCCCCCCCCCCCCACTGCCGTCTATTCCCCACCAGGCCCTAGTCTAACCCACACACTTCCATATCCTTATGCACAACCTGCTCCCTCGTCTACCTATGTCTCCCCCTGCCCCAGGTGCTTCTGACCACCTGCATTCCTGCAATGGACCTAATGAGCCCCTCCTCCAGTCTCCTAAGACGGGAGGAGGAGCTTCATGTCCATAACACCTCAACATATTCTATGTGTTTTTGGCAATATCCCCCAACTCCAGGTAAACTCTAATATACTCTAGTTCTAGTTGAATACACTGCAAGCAGCTGTGATAGGCCATATTGGCAGTGGACAGAATACCTCTCATTCCAAGCAATTTACTCAGTCAAAAACCCCAAGGAACCTGAAGCATAACATCTATCCTGCCATACATAGCCTGCTCACTATAATGGCACCTTCTTCCAGAAAGTTCTTCACCTTATCCTCATCAAGAGCATTCCATTGCCAAATGACCCTTGGAAAAAAAGGACCAGTAATATGAGTGTTTTGGTCTTGATCTTCAATTTGAACAGATGATCATTCCCCCCCTATATTCTGCGAAGGATATATTAAGTGTGTCATGTCTGACAAACTTAATCTACGAGAAAACCAACTTAGCATAACTTTTGCAGCCGTCCTTTGGACCATTTCAATTTCCCAGGATAAGTCTTGCCTAAACCGAAACCAACTTTGACTACAGTATTCCACAATTGGCCATGCCAGTTAAAAGTAGGCTATTTCTGTTACTTCCTTTGTGCTGTCCCTAGCACCCTTTTAACCAACTGAAGGGCACACCCAGCCTTCCCAATCCATTTGTCAGTGTGCTCCTTCAAGGTGCCCTCAGTGTTTAGGATAATTCGGTGGTGTTTGTGGGCGTCAACCCTTTTAAACCTCACACCACCTATGCTATGAAAAAAATCAACCTGCTTGTTAGACCTGCTCATTCTAAGAAAGCTACATATGTGCAGGTTCAATGGCAACTCCCACTTTCTAATCCAGTCATATTTCTTGTTTAGGTCTTGCTGCAGTTCTGTGCAGGAAGATAACCCTTCCTTCACCATCCTACCTGTGCATGTGTTATCTGCAAACAACTCAAGAAAGGATTTTATATCGAGCCCTATCATCATCATCATCATACCCTTATCCCACCTGTGGCGGGGTCGGGTCTGTGGGTTCTGGCCCTCCACTCCCATCTATCTCCCACCAGGTCACCGTCCACTCCGCACACCGCCATATCTCTACGGACGACCTGCTCCCACGTTAATTTTCGCCTCCCCCTGCCCCGGGTGCTCCTGACCACCTGCATTCCTGGTATGGCCCTAACGAGCTCCTCCTAGCCTCTTCTCATTATGTGACCATACCACCTCAGCCTATTTTCCCTCATCTTCTCAGCAATGTCCACCACCCCCAGACTACCTCTAACATATACATTTCTAATTCTATCTGCTCTCGACATCCCACTCGTGTACCACAGCATTCACATCTCGGCTACTTGCATTCCAGTTACATGGCTTTTCCTCACTGCCCAGCACTCTGAACCATATAGCATAGCTGGCCTAACCACTGTCCCGTAGAACTTCCCTTTCAACTTGATTGGTACCCTCCTATCACACAGGACTCTGCTTGCCTGTTTCCATTTCAACCACACTCCATTGATTCTATGGGTCACATCCAAGTCTATCTCCCCATTGCTTTGAAATGTTGATCCTAAGTACTTTACCTCATGCACTTTTTTCACCAGTTCATCCCTTGAGTGTATGTCCATGTCGTTTTCTTGACCCTCCCAATTGAAAGCTAAGTACTCAGTCTTATTCATGTTAATCTTTAGCCCTCCCTTTTCCATTGCTCCTCTATCATTTAGTCTCATCTCTATCTGCTCTCTGCAGTCACTAATCTTCCCTATATCATCGGCAAATGCCAGGCACTGTGGGGCCCATTCTCCCACACCCGTCAGCAGTTTGTCCATAACCAGGATGAAAAGGTATGGACTAAGTGCTGAACCTTGGTGCACCCCAACTTTCACTGGGAAGCCCCCAGTGTTTCCCCAAGGTCCTTACCCTGGCTATGGAGCCATCATACATATCCTGGACTATTCTAATAAACCCTTCTTCTACCCCCCATTTCTGTAATACTTCCCAAACAACCTTTCGTTGGACGCTGTCATAAGCTTTCTCCAGGTCAATGAAAATGGCGTGGAGATCTTTCTTTGCTGCCATATACTTTTCCACCATCTGCCTGAGAATTAAGATTGGCTCCATTGTGGACCTACCAGACATAAACCCAAACTGATTTGCGCAGACACTAGTACTATCCCGGAGGCGACGCTCCATTACTCTCTCCCAGAGCTTCATGGAGTGGCTCATTAGCTATATACCTCTATAGTTGCCACGCTCTTGGACATCCCCATTACCCTTGTAGAGTGGTAGTATCCAACTCTCACGCCATGCAGATGGCATTCTATCTCCACTAGCTATGTTATTGAAGAGTTTCACTAGCCACCTGTCCTCCCTAAGCTATGCCATACTTCAATGGGGATTCCATATGGGCCTACAGCTTTTTGACATTTCATCTTCCTAAGTGCCCTGGTTACTTCCTCCTCAGTTACACCATCCACTGCCCCTGCTGGTGCATGGTTGGTGGCAATGTCCTCACCTCCACCCACTTCATTGAAGAGGTTTTGGAAGTACTCCTCCCACTTCCTCTTTACCATTGTTGGAGAGAGCAGGACCCTACCTATGCCATCCTTCACTATTACGGCTCGGGGTGTATCTTTTGCTGCCCTATCTCTAGCCTTGGCCAGTTTGAAAACTTCTCTCTCCCCTTCCTTAGTCCCTAACTGCTCATAGAGAGCCTCATACTTCTGATGCTTGCCAGGGCAATCTTCCTCCTAGCAGTGGTCTTGGCCTGCCTATACTGAGTCTTTGATGCCTGGTCCCCTATCTCCTGCCACCTGCGGAAAGCAGCATTATTTTGTTTGATGGCTGCTTCTACCTCCTCATTCCACCACCATGTTTGCCTGGTACCCTGGACTGTGCCTCCCACTCTACTCTGCCCCAGGATGGTTTTTCCACTGGCTCTGATTTTCCAGGCAACACTCTCCCACATGGCATCTGTTGTCCCTTCCCAATCCCAGTCTACTTACCTGTGCACTTGTGCAAATTCCTCTGTTTTGGTGGGTAGTTTCCACCACCTTATAACCTGCTCTCCTTTCCAAGAATGTGCCTTGCCTGCTGCTTTCACTAGGCTGCATCACAGCCGATGGCCACATTCTTTTTGGAAATTTTCACTGGGGAGTGCCCAGCAATCACGAACCTCTGATCTATGCCTCCCTCTGATGATAAAGAAATCTATTTGTGACCTCCCTTGTGGTGACTGGTATGTGATAAGGTGCTTGTCCCTCTTCCTAAACCATGTATTTGCCAA
Organism: Trigoniulus corallinus; assembly: GCA_013389805.1. Taxonomy (NCBI): domain Eukaryota; kingdom Metazoa; phylum Arthropoda; class Diplopoda; order Spirobolida; family Trigoniulidae; genus Trigoniulus; species Trigoniulus corallinus. The sequence continues at coordinate 24,587,337 of JAAFCE010007744.1, forward strand.
TGCGAGGCCAAGTGCATTTGCTGTGTCAAGGATTCGCTGCCCATCTGTGCTTACTGTTCCATACCCCCATTCCCCATGGTTGTCTTTCCCTACATGCCCATTAAAGTCCCCCCCAATAACTAACCGCTCATTCCCCTGACATTGCCCTACTGGTGCCTCCAGTGAGTGCACCAAATCCTCAAACTCAGTCTGGAAGCCATCCTTTGTGGATTCATCCAGCCCTGCCTGGGGGGCATATGCACTGATGAGGCACAGCACTACTCCTCTCCACACAACTGTAACTAACATGAGCCTGCTATTAAATCGTTTCACTTGGGTGACCCCTTGTTTAAGCTCGCTATCCAAAACTATGCCCACCCCATTTCCCCCCAACCTTCTCTGGCAGTATATATTAGCTTGTATCCCTCCCCAAGGGCCCTTGATCTATTCCCTCTCCACTTAATTTCTTGGAGGAAAGCTACCTGGATCCTCTGTTGCCTCACAGTGTTAACTAGTTCCCCTGATTTGCCTATAAGGGACCCCACGTTCCATGTCCCTAATCTAAGGTTTGCCCCTTTGCTATCTGCGCATGCTCCGACTGGGGTCACCCCAGCCAGGCATCTTGGCGCTGCTTGCAGTGGGGGAATGCCAGCTGACCCCACAGAGGACACTTTGCACACTATCTGCCATGGGGTCTGAGGTCCCAACCCCCATGGCACTGCAAACTGCTAGTGAACCCCTGCTGGCTGTTATTGTGGGGTCTTAATCCCCACACTGTGGGTTTGGATCCTCATAACAATAGCAATAGTAACAATACTAATGCTAAAAATAACCCTAACACCCTCACAAAACTCCCAACCCCAAAACAATAACAGCAACAACAACAATACCACCAGCAGCAACAACAACAACAGCATCAACACCAAACGATAACACTAGAACTAATTAATACAACAAGAATACAGTAATATTAGTAGTATTAATTAAACTTAAAAAAAAACAATTTAAAAAAACAGTTTAAAGGAATAATAATATTACTAACAATATAACAAAATATACAACAATATACACCAAAAACAGTATAGGCGTCGGTGCTGAGCTGTCCAACGCCATGTGGTGCCTGACAGAGCAGGCGACCCATGCCAGAACTGACAGATGGATGCGAGGTTAAGCGTAAAATGCCAAACCTCGCAGTAACACCTTAAATTAACCAAAATCACCCACCGACGCCCACTGCCCTACCTTAACCTGGAACTTTGTGCCCTCTCCTCCAAGCGTCTATAAATTTTCAAAAAGCAGAAAAAGTTGCAGAGCACAAAATTGGTATTAGCATAAACACGTATCAAGCCCTATATCATTAACATAAAGTAAACAGAGTAAATGTCGTAATAGAATTTCCTGGGGTATCCCTGATGTCACAAGTGTCAATTTTGATGTTACCCTATCAAAAAGTACTCTCTGCTGCCTGCCATACAGGTAGGCCATTACCCACTGAATAACCTTACTATGAATCCCTAACTTGGACTTTTTTTAAACAAGCTTGTCATGGGATACCATGGCAAAGGCCTGTTCAAAGTCTAGGAATATTATGTCAACCCCTTACCTAGAGCTTTTTGAATGTATTCAATTAGACAAGCCAGTTGAGTGTCACATGACCTCCCTTTCCTAAACCCATGCTTATTATTACTAAGGATGCCATCTTTTGACACCCCACTCATCTAACACAGCATTTGCCTCTCAGCTACCTGCATTCTATTGACGTCACTCTTCTTAACCGCCAAACACTCAGCTAGTCTAACCACTGTCCTGTAAATATTCCCTTACAACTTGATTGGGACCCTCCTATCACACTGGAATCCGTTTATGCTTATTTTTGTACTGATTAGATTTTATTGTTGATAAAATACTTTTGCTTGCCTTAAATGTGTAAATCTTAAATCATTAGTATGGTATCTCTATGGATCTTAATCTTAATCATTAGTATGGTATCTCTATTGATCTTAATCTTAATCATTAGTATGGTATCTCTATTGATCTTAATCTTAATCATTAGTATGGTATCTCTATTGATCTTAATCTTAATCATTTGTATGGTATCTCTATTGATCTTAATCTTAATCATTAGTATGGTATCTCTATTGATCTTAATCTTAATTATTAGTATGGTATCTGTATTGATCTTAATATTAATCATTAGTATGGTATCTCTATTGATCTTAATCTTAATCATTAGTATGGTATCTCTATTGATCTTAATCTTAATCATTAGTATGGTATCTCTATTCATCTTAATCTTAATCATTAGTATGGTATCATTTTGCTCTGAGTGGCCAACCTTATCTATAGAAACCTTGGTGCCTCAAGTTCTCCAATCCCCTTGTCATCCGCATGTTGTATAAATGCAATATCGCAGACCCACCTCAGTGGTGTAGTGGTTAGCATGCTTGGCAACTGCTTCAGTAGTTCTGGGTCCGATTCTGGACTGAGGTGGGTTGGCTTCTTTTGGGCAAGAGAGAGACCCCGAGTGCACCTTCTTTTGGATGACCAATATGTCGCCCTTGTGTCCATTCAGAAGGACAAGATTGGTACCGACCCTGTCATAGGCAGGAAAAGGGTTAGAAGTTGCTAAATGCAATATCACATTTATACCATATTTGCATGAGTGGCGAGGCAGTCATGAGTAGAATTCCTTGCCATTCGTGGCACCCATGTGATTTTGGATACGAGTCACAGGTGCGAGTGCAGAGGCGATTGGAGATTCACCATGTGGCAAGACACTCTGTGAGTGTATAAACAGTGCAGTCGCATCCAAAGCATGTATGCAAACACTTTGGCAAAAGTCTCGTCGTGCAACTTGCCTTGCCATTCGCACGAATGTGTAAATGCAGTGTAAGAAAAACTGTGAAGCAATCGCTCAATCCTTCTGATTTATAACTTATATATCTCTGATCTAAAGTACTATGTATAATAATATAGATATTATTGTACTAAAGTATAATAATATCCATGTGTACCATATTTTTATATAATTATTGAAACATTTTGACAATTTGACCAAAAACTCGTATGAAAAATGACACATTGATTCTCTGATATTGTCAATACTACACAGTATTCAACAAATTTTCACTACGTACTTCTTTCATCTGGAATTGAAGAGCTGTCTAGCTGCTCGACTGCTACTTGCTCCTGTAATATAAATTTAGATTCGAAAGTTCATCAAACTGCCACAGAATGTTAAGCCTAAATATGCCACTATTGTTAGTCAAAATTACCACAGCTAGTGATATGGGTGAGATAGAAGTCACGAGTGCTCCTTTCTTTGGATGACAAATATAACTGAGGTCCTGTGTGGTGAACAATGGCATTTGTGTGTAAAAGGATCTTTTCTACAATGCAATGGGTAGATAAGGCTCAATTTCTAGGTGTGAGGGCGTTGGTGGTGCGCTCCAATGAGCAGTATGCCGAAGACAAGTATGCACAGGGGTGGCACCATTGGACGGCAGATGGCTGCAGAATTACACCGTCAGATACAGTGATGGAAAAATGTATTTGAACACTCAACATTTTTTCAAATATTTCAAAAAATAGATTTATTACAAACATGAAAGAGTTACTGTACTTTAGTAATATTATAAATAAACATATCCAGGAAATGACTTTGTTTCTAATGTGAAAGAAAATTTATATAAACAAAAAAATGAAAAAGTGGAGGGGAAAAAAAGTATTTGAACACTGCTGAAAAACATAGTAAAATGACCAAAAACCTTTTTAAAAATGTAGTTGAAGAGTACACAGTCCACTTGTTCTTCTATGTATTCATTAATTTGCAATTTGTAAGCATTAAAGTGCATTTATTTTATTGTGGCTCCCAAAACAAAACGGAATTGCCAAGTAAAATCAGAAACAGTATCATTATACTGAAAAAGCAAGGGGCTAGTTACCACCAAATTGGCAAACAATTAAAAGTAAATGTTTCTACAATTCATCATATTGTTAAATAATATGAGGGGACTGCAACAACCCAAAACAAGCCAAGAAGTGGCCAGACAAAAGTGTTGAAAGAATGTGATGTGCAGTTTATTAGGAATGAAGTGAGGAAAAATCCATTTGTGATCCAAAACATACAGCCAATATTACTAGGGAGTGGTTGCTGCATAATGCTCCAAGATGGCTTGTTACCCCCCCCCCCCCCCCATCACAGTACCTCAACCCATTAGAAAACCTATGGAGAATATTAGATTTAAAAGTGAGAAAACACAAATTTTCTAACAAACAACAACTGATGACTGTTGTTCATGAAGAATTGGAAAAATTGGGGCCAAAATGACAACAACCCTTGTTCAGTCAATGCCAAAGAGACTGCAAGCTGTCATTGATGCAAATGGTTTAAATACAAAGTATTGAATTTATTATTTATGCACTTTTTGAACAAGTGTTCAAATACTTTTTTCCCCTCCACTTTTTGATTTTTTTTTTGTTTATACAAATTATATTTCACATTTAAAAACGTTTCATCACTAGGATATGTTTATTTTTAATATTACTCAAATTCAGGAACTATTTCATGTTTGAAATAAATCTATTTTTGAAATATTTGAAAAAAATTCAGTGCTCAAATACATTTTTCCATCACTGTATATTCCCACTGTGTCGATTTACAGGGGTGGATCCAGTGCCCCAATGGGGCACATATTTCAACTGGCATATTTGCATTTCTATCCCCATTTCTATACTGCAAGTCAGAGTTTTAAATCCGAATATTCAAATATTTAATACCCAAATATATTCAGCCTCTTTGGATCTATTTGATAATCAAATATTTTAGATATTATTTGAATAATATTTGGGAAAAATTTAATGGCAATGTTAACCAAATATTTTGCAAATGTCGACAGCTGATTTCCTAGCATTTTCCAAAATACTATTGACTTATACATGGAATTGTTAGGGTTAGGGGCCAACCCCTAACTCATCTATAAACTATGTTCTCAACAAATATGGGATATTTTAGTTTGTACTTCTATGTACCTACTGGGCGATCCTTTGACTACCAACAAAACAAATTAAGTGTACTCCATCATTTGTGAGCGGCAAGTTGCGTTGGACACACCAATTCTCGTCTGATCACTGAAGTAAAGCAACGCAAGCTTGGGAAAGCTGGGAACTGCTAATACCCAATAATCGTCGCATTGGTGTAGTGTCTGTGCAGTCTATGCACTAGAACTATGCAGTGGACGGGTCTCTAATGACCTTGTAGTTGACGGGACCTTAAACACCAACAAAACTCCATCATTTGGAAGAGTTCATTTTTATTGTTATCTTTCTTGAACCACCATCATTGAAATTTCACGAAACATTAAAATTGTGTTGCCGTCATTTTTCAGGTAAGTGATCAGTCATCATCTTACCCATATCCCGCCTGTGGTAGGGTAAGGTCTGCATGTTCTTGTCCCACACACTACCATATAGCTATGAACAACCTGTTCCCACGTCTGCTTTGAACTCCCCTACAATGGGTGCTTCCAAACGCCTGAATTCCTGAAATGGACCTAACCAGCTCCTCATCCCCTCTCTCATTGCATGTCCATATGTCTCGTGCGTGATTCTATCCATGCTTGAAACCCCACTCATGTACCATGGCATTCACATCTCAGATACTTGCATGCTCACTGCCCAACACTCTGCTCCATATAGCATAGCTGGCCTAACCACTGTCCTATAAAACATCCCTTTTCAACTTCAGTATAGTTTTATTTTGAGACAGTAAAATATATTTTATATCAAAATAATTTCATTTATTTTCTTATTATGTATGTTATCCTACTCATTTCAGTTACCTTGAATAAGGCTTTTACATTGTTTTTGAATATTTCGAATTTTCTTATTAGATATTTGAATAGTTGATGAAGTCAAATATTTCGAAACTCTACTGCAAGTTGAATAGTTGGGACCACTAGGTGGCGTATGTGCTTGTGCGTGCGTGACTCTGTGCTCTGCAGATTTTTGGCTATCTTTCCGGATCCCGGAAATATAATCATAAATAAAAAAAAACCGCCTTTTTCAAGGGGAATAGTGAAATATACCAGGACAAGGTAGGGCTGTGGATTTTGGTTGCTGGAATAGAGGGGAGCGGCTGGGTGTGAGGTGGGCGTTTAGGCCTAACCTTGCACAGCGTTTTCCGACCTCATTGTTGTATGGTGCAGCACAGGTGCCATCTGTATTGACAGACGCCTGGCTGCATGGTGGTTAGTAGCCAATCCCCACAGCAAAATTTAAATTTATTTTACTTATATTTAAATTTATTTTACTTATTTATTTTACTTATATTTAAATTTATTTTACTTAATTTATTTTACTTATATTTAAATTTATTTTACTTAGTTTTTTTTACTTATTAATGTAAAATTTTAATATATTAGTATTTAAGTGAAAGTTAGTTTTTTTTTGTTTAACATCTCTATTGGCTTCCTTTTTGGGAGGGTAATGGAGGTGTGTATTTTGATCTATTGAATATTGGTCTGTCTGGTTATTTGCCATTTGTTTTTTGATATGCAGTCCTTGGACTGCATGTAACTTTTCAGGTGAAGGGTGACCCAGTGAGGCGTCATGTGAGTTTGAGACCTCGGCTCACATGGCAATGACTACGATATCGAGTGTCTCCTGTGGGGTAGGACGGCACCCCCCCACAGGTATCCCTGTCACTATCGCTGCGGGTTCTAGACGGCTGACTGGGGTGCCCCCAGTCAGAAGCATCACACAAAACAAAGGGGTTAAGTTACGGTTAGGGACTTGGAATGTGGGGACCCTCTCAGGGAAAACAGGGGAACTAGTTAACACCCTTAAGCACAGACACATTAGCATAGCTTTCCTGCAGGAAACAAAGTGGAAGGGAAATCGATCAAGGATAATGGGGGAGGGATACAAACTCGTATACACGGGTAGTGAAGAGGGGCGAAATGGGGTGGGTATCATGTTAAGTAGGGAATTGCACCAGGGGATCACTTCAGTCAAGAGGGTTAGTAGTAGAATAATGTTAGTAACAGTTGTGTGGCAGGGTATAGGGCTCCACCTCATAAGTGCATATGGCCCCCAAGCAGGCCTGGGTGAAACAACTAAAGAAGATTTCTGGAGGGACTTTGATGAGGTAGTACAGTCAGTGAACAACACAATTAGACAGGGCATGGGAAATGAACGCTTAATTATTGGTGGTGACTTCAATGCCCATGTTGGAAAGGATGGACTGGGATATGAGGAAGTACATGGGGGATTAGGCTATGGGATGATAAATCCTGAGGGACAGAAGGTCCTAGAGACAGCAAGAGCACATGGCCTTGTATTAGCCAATACATGGTTCAAGAAGAGGGAGAAGCACTTAATCATTTACAAATCACCACAGGGGATGTCACAAATAGACTTTTTTATGGTTAGGGAACAGCACAGGACTGAGATCAAGGATTGCTGGGCACTACCCAGTGAGGATTTCCAGAAGGAAAGTGGCCATAAGCTGCTCATGACAGAAGTCCTAGTTAAGGGGGCAGTCAGGAATCATACATGGAAAGGAGAATCAGTTATCAGGTGGTGGAAGTTGCCTACCAAAGCAGATGAATTCAGGCAGGAGGTTCTCAACCAGGTTGACTGGGATTGGGATGGATCAGCTAATGCCATGTGGGACAGGGTTGCTAGGAAAATTAGGAGATGTGGGGAGGCTCTGTTAGGTGTAGGTAGAATAGGAGGCACTTACCAAGGCAGGCAGACGTGGTGGTGGAATGAGGAGGTGGAAGCTGCCATCAAACTAAAGAAGGAGGCTTTCCATAGGTGGAGAGAGGTAGGGGATCAGGTTTATGAGAGAGACTATGTTCAGGCAAGGAAGAACGCCAGGAGGACCATTGCCCTGGCCAAGTACCAGAAGTATGAGGCTCTATATGAAAAGTTGGGGACAAGGGAAGGAGAGAATGCAGTCTTTAGACTGGCCAGGACCAGGGATAGGACTAGTAAGGATGTTACCAGGGCCATAACGGTAAAGGATACCAAGGGTAGGGTCCTTTTTCAACCAGCAGAGGTGATCAAAAGGTGGGAGGAATACTACCACAGTCTCTTAAATGCAGACTCTGGTGCATTGGCCACAGGCAGAACCCCACTCACACCACAAGCTGTGGACAGGGTGAGTGAGGCAGAAATAGTCAGAGCCCTTCAGAAGATGAAAGGTCAGAAAGCAGTAGGTCCTGATAAGATCCCCATGGATGTCTGGCACACCTTGGGCCCCACGGGAATTACATGGCTAGGGAAGCTCTTCAATAAGTTAGCAAAGGGGGACAGGATGCCTTCTGCATGGCAAGAGAGTTGGATAGTACCACTGTTCAAAGGCAAAGGTGACGCCCAGGACTGTGGAAACTATAGGGGCATAAAGCTGATGAGCCATTCTATGAAGCTGTGGGAGCGAGTCATAGAACGTCGCCTCCGGGACTTAACTAGTGTCCGGGGAAATCAGTTTGGGTTTATGCCAGGTAGGTCCACAATGGAGCCAATCTTCATTCTCCGACAGATGATTGAGAAGCATAGAGCAGCAAGGAAGGACCTTCATGCAATATTCGTTGACCTGGAGAAGGCATATGATAGTGTTCCCAGACAGTTAGTATGGGGTGTTTTAAGAAAGAAAGGCGTGGATGAGGGCCATATTAGGATAGTGCAGGATATGTATGATGGTTCTATCACTAGGGTGAGAACAGCATGGGGAAACACTGCAAGCTTCAAAGTGGAGGTTGGTGTGCATCAAGGGTCAGCTCTTAGCCCATACCTATTTACCCTAGTAATGGATGAGCTACTGACGGGAATAGGGGAGTGGGCCCCCCAGTGCCTGGTATTTGCAGATGATGTGGGAAGGCTTGAGGTGTCCAAGGAAGATGCACAAAAGGGCCTACAAGACATGAAAGAAGCAATGGAAGAAGGGGGCCTTAAGGTGAACATGAAGAAAACTGAGTACCTAGCTTTCAATTTTAGCGGCCAGGGGCAAGGAGGTGAAATTCGCTGTGGGGGAGAGGAGATTCCAGTGGTGCAAGAGTTTCGCTATCTGGGATCAGTTTTCCAGGGCAATGGGGAAATAGATTCTGATGTGACCCGTAGGATTAATGCAGGGTGGCTGAAATGGAGACAGGCAAGTGGGGTCCTGTGTGATCGTTGGATCCCAATAAAGTTGAAGGGCAAGGTTTACAAAACCATTGTCAGGCCTGCTATGCTGTATGGGTCAGAGTGCTGGGCAGTTAGGAAGGACCATGAAAGGCAAATGCAAGTGGCCGAGATGCGAATGCTGTGCTACATGTGTGGGGTGTCTAGATCCGACCAAGTCAGAAATGATTACGTTAGAGGTAGCTTGGGGGTGGGGGACATTGCGGAAAAGATGAGAGAGAATCGGTTGAGGTGGTATGGGCATGTGATGAGGAGGGGAGAGGAGGAGCTAATTAGGTCCATTGTAGGACTGCGGGTGGTTGAGAGGTAGAGGGAGACCAAAGCGAACGTGGGAGCAGGTGGTGCTGGCGGACATGGAGGTGTGCGGGGTGGAGAGGGACCTGGTGGACAACAGGCGGGAGTGGAGGATTAGAACCCGCAGACCCGACCCTGCCTCAGGCGGGAGAAGGGTGAGATGATGATGATGATGATGACTGCAAGTTGAATAGTTGCAGCCCATTCTGCAGTTGGCTAAACCACTTAAGATGGGACAATGTCTAATGCCTGGTTCTGTATACCTATGCGCTATTGCTATTAGCATTGAATCAGGCGACACAGCACAAAAAAGTGGTGACGTCAAAATGCTACTTCAGGCTCCACAGAGTAGCTATGTGTGATGCTATTTGAACTGACAGGTGGTCAACTCAAATAGCGTCCTGCAAGTCACGTTGCATTCTGATTGGCTGGCGATGAGTTGTCTGAATTGGTTAGGTTGTGCCTGATGCTGAGCATGACGTGACTCCAAAAAAAAGTGCTACATATAAGGAATTGCGCTGACGCTCCTTTCTAAAGCACTTGCACAAAAAGTCATCAAAATGTCAACACTTTCGACGTGATTAGCTCTTAATGTCTAGTTCCATGGCATGCAACATGAGAGAGAATAGCGCCTGAGCAGGGGACAAAATTATGACGTGGTTCCGTTGTGGTTCCATGGCAGGCACAAAATCATGCAAAGTGTAAATGTTTCCAAAAATGCCTGTGAGGTGGTGTCCACAGCACAACAATCCAACAGCCAATAAAATTTAAATAGCAAACATTGTTCAAAAAGTAATAGCCAATGAAATGTGTATGACAGTTGTAAGCAATAAATGCAGTTGACTACCTCTCAACTCCACTTTTCAGTTGAGTTCGCACTGCCATGGCAAAAAAGTGGTTCCTACATCATCAGTTTCTGCGGCATTTCGTCTACTCGAACATGATTTATGTCGGTGTCGCATGCCACAGAACTAGGCATAACTGTTGTGATATGGAACTAGGGGTAAGGCAGTGATTCCCAACATGAGGCTCATGCTCCACAGGGGGGCAATTCGATTGTTAAAGGGGGGAGCAATTTGAAACTGGACTAGTTTAAAGTTGAAAATGGACTAGTTGGAAGCTGACATAAAATCTCTTTACTAATAATTAAAATAATATAGAACAACCTCCACTGTGTGGTTCTAATGCAGACACTGCAAAGACACTATGCTAATGAGACGACTATATTATAGACAACTGAAAAGGGCTAATACAATCGAGTTGAGGTTTCACCATAGAAGAAAAACGCTAAATAAATCAGCGTTACAACCACAAATTTTATGTGATTAATATAAATACTATATGCGGAAGACCACTAGGTAGTGCGTGTGACTGTGTGTGCTTCTTGTGATCTGCAAATTTTGGCGTTCGTTGGGATTTCTTTCCTGAAAACTCAGAATCCAAAACCACCATTTTCAAGGCGATCACCTACAGTACCAAGGTTAAGGTAAAGCCATGGTCTTGGGGCGCCTCAAACGGTGGGGGAGCCTGTCATGAGGTTGGCTGCTTAAGCCTACCTCATGCTAATGGCAATCCCAGCATGCTCTACTGCAGTGCATGTGTTCATCTGCATTGGAGGTGGGTGCCAACTGCCCATGGCTGCAATTTCATTAATTTAATAAATTTATTAATTACATGTAATTCTTATTTTATTATTACCTATTTGTATAGCATGGTTTTATGTAATATGGGGTAAGGGATGAATAATCCACAAGTCACCAGATTGGTGATGTGGGGGATTGAAGCACCAGCAGATGGCAGGGTTGCACAGGTGGGCCCCAGGCCGCTGCCAATAGTAGCCCACAATGTCATGGGGGTTGGAACCTTGGATCCTGTGGCAGGTAGCATGCCAAGCGTCCTCTGTGGGGTAGGCTGGCATCTACCATTGCAAGCAGTTCCAACGTTCCTGTGGGTTCCAGGCACATAGCTGGGGTGATCCCAGCTGGGCACATTCAAGAAACATATGGGCAAACATTATATTAGGAGCATGGAATGTGGGGATCCTTACTGGCAAGACAGGGGAATGCCTCCTCATCAACATGTATGCCCCAAGGCGGGTCTTGATGAAGCCACAAAGGTGGGTTTCTGGACAGAGTTTGAGGATTTGGTACACTCACTGAAGGCTGAGGTAGGCCAATATCCAGGGAATGGGCACTTAGTTATTGGTGGGGATTTTAATGGCCATGTAGGCAAAGAAAGCCAGGGTATGGGGCAGTACATGGGGGATGGGGTTATGGAACAGTTAGCTCAGAAGTGCAACACATCCTTGATACAGCAAACACACAAGACCTTGCTTTGGCAAATACATGGTTTAGGAAGAGGGACAAGCACCTAATCACAATCCAGTCACCACAAGGGATGCCACAGATAGATTTCTTTATGGTTAGAGGGTGGCATAGAGAAGAGGTGTGGGATTGCTGGGCACTCCCCAGTGAAAATTTTCAAAAGGAATGTGGTCATAGGCTACTTATGTTAGAAATCCTAGTGAAAATGGCTGGCAAGGCACATTCTTGGAAAGCAGGGTAGGTCATCAGGTGGTGGAAACTGCCCACCAAATGGAATTTATGCAAGAAGTGAACAGGCAGGTAAACTGGGACTGGAAGGGACAGCGGATGCCATGTGGGACAGGATTGCCAGAAAGATTAGAACTTGTGGGAAAGCCATTTTGGGGCAATGTCGAGTAGGAGGCACAGTCCAGGGAAACAGACGGACATGGAGGTGGAATGAGGAGGTAGAAGCTGCCATTAACCAAAAGAAGGCTGATTTCCACAGGTGGTGGGAGACAAGGGACCAGGAATCTAAGACTCAATATAGGCAGGCCAAGACCTCTGCTAAGAGGGCCATTGCCCTGGACAAGCACCAGAAGTATGAGGCACTCTATGAACAGTTAGGGTCAAAGGAAGGGGAGAAAGAAATTTTCAAACTGGCCAAGGCTAGAGATAGAGCAGCTAAAGATTTGTCCCAATCCATGGCGGGTAGAAGAAGGGTTCATTCGAATAGTCTGAGGTATGTATGAAGGCTCCATAGCTAGAGTAAGGACACCTTGGGGGAATACTGGGGGCTTCCCAGTAAAAGTCAGGGTACATCGAGGCTCAGCACTCAGTCCATACCTTGTCATCCTGGTTATGGATGAACTGCTCTCATTTGTTGGTTGGAGTTTAAGGTTCCGTCAACTACGAGGTAATTAGAGACCCATCCACTGTATAGTTCTAATGCATATACTGCAAAGACACTACACTAAGGCGACGATTATTGGGTATTAGCAGTACCCAGCTTTCCCGAGCGACCACCCATGTCAGTACTACCTGGGCTTGCATTGTTTAACTTCAGTGATCAGACGAGAACTGGTGTGTCCAACGCAAATCGCCACTCCCTAACTGCTCTCAGGAGTAGGAGAATGGGCCCCTAAGTACTTGGTATTCGCTGACGATATCGGAAAACTTAGTGACAGTAGAGAACAGACAGAGAAGAGTCTAAACGATATTAGAGGAGCGATGGAAAACGGAGGGCTAAAGATAAATTTGAAGAAGACAGAATATCTATCTTTCAACAGGGAGAGTCAGGAAAATAGCGGTGATATACGTTCGAGGGGCGAGTCGGTGACAAACGTGCAAGAGGTAAGGTACTTAGGATCAACGTTCCAAAGCAATGGGGAGATAGACACTGATGTGACCCATAGATTCAATGGTGGGAGGCTGAAGTTGAGACAGGCAAGCAGAGTCCTATGTGACAGGAGGGTCCCAATCAATTTGAAAGGGAAGTTCTACAGGGCAGTGGTTAGACCAGCTATGCTATATGGATCAGAGTGCTGGGCAGTGAGGAAGAGCCACGTCACAGAATTCAAGTAGCCGAGATGCGAATGCTGCAGTACATGAGTAGATTTGGATTAGTTTGAGGGTTTGAGAGTAAGCCAGGCAGCCGTAACAGGATGAACCCTCATAAGGCTGCCCGCAGGAGATGAGGAGGAAGGTGAAACGACAAAAGAGAGGCTAAATTTATGCCACCCAACGTGCGCTGATAGAATTAGGAATGCGTATATCAGAGGCAGCCTGGGGTGGTGGACATCGCTGAATAGGTTGCGGTGGTACGGACACATAATGAGACGAAGGGACGAGGAGCTCGTTAGGACCATACTGGGAATGCAGGTGGTCGGTAGCACCCGGGGCAGGGGGAGGCCGAAGCAGACGTGGGAGCAGGTCGCCCATAAAGATATGGCAGTGTGTGGAGTGGATGGGGACCTGGTGGGAGATAGAAGGGTATGGAGGGCTAGAACTCGCAGACCCGACTCTGACGCAGGCGGGAGAAGGGTATGATGATGATGATATAAATACTATGTGAAGAACTGACAAAAAGGTAACAGCCCAAGGGAGCCATGCTGTATGGGGTGCCGTGGACAACCATCCATGAGCCAAGATCCTTTATCACGTCTTGCAAAGGGAAAGGCCTATTGCGTTGGTCACACCAGTTGTCGTCTGATCCCTGAATTAAGCAACGCAATCCCAGCTAGAACTGTAATGGAAGGCCGCTTGGGAAAAGTGGGTACTGCAAAATCCGACTAATCGTCGCATTAGTGTAGTGTCTGTGCAGTCTCTGCATAAGAACTAAGCAGTCGACGGGGCTGTAATGACCTTGTAGTTGAAGGGCTCTAAAACGCCAACGAAACAACAACAACAACAAAAAAAACACGGTTTGCAATGTCATCAGTATTAATTTCATAGCAATTATTAATACTTGTGCAACACGAAAAATAAAAATAAAATCAATTTTCGCAATATTTTGAGACAATATTTTTTTCTTATACAGTCAGCTCTCGTTATAACGAACGCGAAGGGGGTGGACAATTCATAACTTATAAGCAGCGTTCGTTATATCAAGAGGCAGCGGGTTCAGCGCCATCGCCAACCCGGTCCCCGGCCTTCCCCTTCGGGTCAGTTTTGGTTTGTTTTGTTGGTGTTTTAGGGCCCTCTAACTACAAGGTCATTCGATCCCTTAACCACCAGGTCATTAGAGCCCCGTCCACCGTGTCGTTCTAATGCAGAGACTACACAGACACCACACTAATGCGACTATTTTTGGGTATTAGCAGTACTCTGTCTTCCCAAGTGTCCAACTTATGTCAGTACAAACTGGCTTAACGTCAGTGATCAGACGAGAACTAGTGTGCCCAATGCAATAAGCCCAGGCTTGTGTTGGGGTGCGAGCCTGGTTCACTACTTTCTCCAGAACCTGGTCTCACGTTTACTAAGGTCCTGCGCGAGGGGCATCTATATTAGAAAATGTAAAATATATTTTCTTACAAAAGGCCCCGCAAAATATTTTTGAACCCGTTCCCACAAGAGGTCTTGTTTCCTTGGGGGAATACCGGGGCTTTCCAGTGAAAGTTGGGTGCCCGAAGGTTAGTCACTTAGTCCATACCTTTTTATCCTGTTTTTGGACGAACTGCTTACCGGGGTAGGAGATTGGGCCCCTCAGTGCTTGGCATTTGCCGACGATATGGACGATATTAGAGGAGCGATTGAAACCGGAGGGCTAAAGATGAACATGACGAAGACAGAGTATTTAGCTTTCAATTGGGACGGACAGGAAAAAAACAGTGACGTACGTTCGATGGGCGAACTGGTGAAAAAGGTGCAAGAGGTAAAGAGGTAACGTTCCAAAGCAATGGGGAGATGGTCTTGAATGTGACCCGTAGAATCAATGGGGGGTTGCTGAAGTGGATACAAGCAAGCGGAGTCCTGTGTGATAGATGGGTCCAAATCAAGCTGAAAGCGAGGTTCTACCAGGCAGTGGTTAGACCAACTATGCTGCAGTACATGAGTGACGTGTCGAGAGCTGATGGACATCGCAAAAAAGGGGGAGAATTGGCTGAGGTGGTATGGACACGTCATGAGAAGAGAGGAGGAGGAGCTCGTTAGGTCCTTGCCAGGAATGCAGGTGGTCGTTAGCACCTGGGGCAGGGGGAGACTGAAGCAGACGTGAGATTCGGTGGGAACAGGTTGTCCGTAAGGTCATGGCAGTGTGTGAGGTGGACGGGGACCTGGTGGGAGACAGACGGGAGTGGAGGGCTAGAACCCGCAAACCCGACCCTACCACAGGCGGGATAGGGGTATGATGATGATTCCCATATGAGGTCTTGCTTTACCCATTGTTTTCGGTCCCAGGCACATTTTATTGCGTCGGAAGTCTCCTGATGGTGTTTTACCTAAAGCTGCTTGGGAAATTTTTTCCCAGTGGCACAAAAGGATATTCTTTGATGGGGTAATGAAGGGACCAACCAAACCGCTCTTTATAACGAGTGGTTCATTATGGTGAACGTTCGTTATATGAAGCAGCTAATACATGGGAGGTACTGTATAGGCATTTTGGCCGGGACCGACTGCCCTGTTCGTTATATCGAGAGCCGACTGTAATTACATAAAGTAGACGAATAATATCAGGATGAAAAATTAGTTTGTAATTTTTTTATCAACAACAATTTCATTAGATATTAGGTTAAATGTACTATAAAGGGGCAAAAAGCTTTGCATATCCTAAGTACTTCACTAACGCCATGCTGACTTTAATGACACAATGCACTCCGTTCTTACCTTCATTAATGCAATTATTTGAGGCACATCGTTTCTTACTGCCCTTCTAAAGTTAATCCGACTAGAGTTCGCCATTACACAGACGTCTAAACTCGTCGATACTTCAAGGAAACTGGAACGTTTTTCAGTTAACGAGTTACATCGAAGTTAATGAATTATTAGCCTTGAAACATGAATGACAGCACTTTAGCAGTTCGCCGTTTATTGATATGGAGGAGTCGTTTTGATTTGTTATCTCCACGGATCTCGTGAGAGCACACTCTACAATTCGTGCCTAGGATTTCCAACAAAATATGAAGGTTATATACTGTACATCCCAGGATTGCTTCCCTGGGGTACATGTGTACCCCAGCAAAACTATATTATTTAATAGCACCTTCCCTAACTGTGCCAATTATTTGAAAATTTACGTAATCTTATTAGGTGTTATGCTAGTCCTATCGCATATTTTAAATGTTATTTAGCAGTTGATTTCAATGGAAAAAATAATGTATTGGGGTACACATGTACCCCAGGGAAGCAATATAGGAATATTTGAT
This sequence comes from Trigoniulus corallinus, assembly GCA_013389805.1. Classification (NCBI taxonomy): domain Eukaryota; kingdom Metazoa; phylum Arthropoda; class Diplopoda; order Spirobolida; family Trigoniulidae; genus Trigoniulus; species Trigoniulus corallinus. Next base: position 24,603,961 of record JAAFCE010007744.1, read on the forward strand.
TTTCAAATCAGCTATTAAAAATCAGAAAAATCTTCAAATCTACTCTATTATTTAAAACTGGATCTGTTGCAAAAATGACTTCTGGCAATGGGTGAACTTTGATCTATCCCTAAATTAGTAACCACAGTAGCATATGTATTGTTCTGTGCAACAAGGATGCTCAGAACAATCCTGGAACAACCTCGGAACAATGCTCAGAATAAACTCACAATCTCCAAAAAACTATTCAGAGAATTTTAAAAATACAACCACCAACAACTCAACCAACAAGTAGGGAAGCATCATCAGGAAGATGCTATCTTTGCCTATGTTCCAAGAATCAAAAAAGTAGAACCAGGTGTAGACCCAGGTTTTTGAACATATCCTATTCTCCTCTATAATGGGGTATCTGGAAAAGAATGACATCCTTAGCAATAACCAGCATGGGTTTAGGAAAGGGAGGTCATGTGACACCCAACTGGCTTGCTTGATGGATTATATGCAAAGGGCTTTAGACAACAGAAAGCAGGTTGACGTTGTATTCTTGGACTTTGAACAGGCTTTTGTCATCGTACCCCATGATAAGCTGATTTCAAAATGTCAAGTTTAGGGTTAAATAGTAAGGTTACTCAGTGGGTAAGGTCCTATCTGCTTGATAGACAACAGAGAGTAATGTACAAGGGAAGTGCATCTCAGTGGAAACCAGCCACATCAGGGGTCCATCAGGGAAGTGTATTGGGTCCTTTGCTGTACATTCTATATGTGAATGATATTGGACTGGAAATTAGTTCCTTCCTTGAACAATTTACAGATGACACATGTACTGCTCGGGTATTAGATGATGGGTTATCACTCTGTGCACAATTACAACACGATCTTGATAACATTTACAATTGGTGTGTAAAATGGGAATTGCCATTAAATCTGAAAAAGTGTAGGATTCTTACAATATCTAGATCTAGGAAGCTACTTGATTTTGATTACTATATAGGTGGAGTGAGGGTTGAGGGAGTAGTGACCCATAAGCACCTTGGAATAATTTTAAATAGCCAAGGTATCTGGAGGGACCATATTAGTAAATTGGTTGGGAGGGCTGGTCAATTCATCCGTCTGATTAGTAGGGTCCTTGGGGACAGCACACAGGAGGTGAAAGAAACAGCATATATTTCAATGGTGCAACCAATTTTGGAGTATGCTAGTCCAATTTGGTTTCCCTTCATGCCAGAATTATCTTGGGAGATTGAAAGGATACAGTGGAGGGCAGCAAGAATTGTACTCCACAGGTTTTCTCATAGGGAGAGCGTGTGTGATATGATTAGGGAATTAGGGTGGGAAACACTTAGCCAGTGATGTCTATCGCACGGCATCAGTCTTTTTATCAGACTGCTGCTGCTGGGGTGTGATGGACCTCTGGTTGGATGTGTGTCCCATGCTGAGTATAAAGGGAGAACGGATCATGTATATAAATTAAAGGAGATTAGGGCACAGACAGACCAATATTACTGGTCTTTCTTACCAAGGACCATTCGGCAATGGAATAGCCTTGAAGAGGATAAAGTGGAGGGCTTCCTCAAAAGAAACCCTACCATAACTAGTGTTGTAGGTGGATCATGAGAATTTTAGCCTAGGGTTTTGAGAGCTTTATGGTTATGTAGAAATGAGAGTTCGTCTCTCCACTGCCATATTGGCCAAATAAGGCTGCTCACAGTGTAGTGCATTAGAATTAGGTGTGATAGGTGCAAAATTATTCTGTGGTTGATTAATCAAAAAAGTATGTGATAATTGTATATAAAACTGCGTTTTTGTTTGCTTTTCTCATATATACAACTATCTATTTGCTATTACATATCAATGAAATAAAGATATGTATGTAACTTAGAAATAGTTTTTTATAGGATATTTTTTGTAGGGGTACGCATGCACCCCAGGGAATGAATAACGCACATTTTTTTCATGGGATGCAATCCAGGTATATGCAAAATTATTTGATAGTTTTAAAATTCTGCAAGTTCTGCCAGTCGGTAGGCTTACCGACCCATTTCGGTGGCACAGATGGTGAAGCGCTTGAGCGAGGCGGGTTGGCATCTTTTGGGCGAGAGAAAACACCGAGTGAGCCTTCTTTCTGATGTGAAGTAACACCACGGTCCCGGGTGGTGTACGACGCCATTTGCATGTACCAGAACCCTCTCTACTATGGAACGGGTAGATAAGCCAAACTTTCCAAGTGTAGGTGCTCCCCCTAGCACAGGCGTAGCCAGGGGGAGTGTTTTATGTCTTAAATCACCTCCCGAAATTTCCGGGAAACTCTTTTGAATGATGGGAAAAAGTTTGTCCCCAGGGAGGGGGTACTAAGTTTATTGACGTAACACCCCCCCCCCAAGCATTTTCCTGGCTATGCCACTGCCCCCTAGCGTCGGTGCAATTCCCCATCGAATAGTAGGGTTGTAGCTTTGTTACGCAATGGACTGTGGAAAGACATTGTCCAATATATCACCGATGTGTCCATTCAGATGGACGAGACGGGTACCCGACCCTACCATAAGCGGAGAAAGGGTTAGGAGTTGCTGTTTTATTGGGTAAGCTTACCGGACCTGCCTTGGTAGCAGAGTGGGTAACGTGCTCAGTAATTACGTCAGTGGTTCTAGGTTATAAACTGAATCGAGGAGGGCTGACATCTTTTGGGTAAGAGGTCCCGAGAAAGCCTTCATTCGGATGATAAGTAAAACCCAGTTCCAATGTGGTGTAGGATGGTATTTGCACATAAAGGAACCCTCTCCACTATGCAATGGGTAGATGAGGCAAAAAAAATTCCCTTACCGTGTGTGCCTGGGGTAGCATAGGTGCACTGTATCCCTACATGTCGTAGGAAGCAACTAAAAGGGGGCGACTTTCTTCAGTACTTGAATGGACGAAACCACCATGACCTTCTTATATGCTGAACTGGATAAAACCACCATTGCGGTTTGACATGACTCGTGCTCCTAACTGAGGTGACCATACAAAAACGCCTACCCACGTGTTAGCCATGCATGGAGACTCATACTCCTAGGAAAACTGAATCCTGGTGATTGAGGGGGCGTATGCCCTGCGATATCCCTGGGCCACCCCACAATGGTGAGGTGGCTCACAGCCATTGAGGACTAAGGTTGTCACCTACAGTCTCTAATACATCACATTGGCCACAGCTTCCAGGGAAAACAGGTGGCCAAGGCAGAAACCCGGTCTTGGTCAACTGGCCAGGGGTGCATGCGTCTGTGCACCTTCAGTCATGTGGCAGGGGGCGAATAGGTCTATGCCCCCAAGGGTTATTGTAAGTTGACCAGCAGTCAACTCTGATGCCATTGGTTCAGTACTTGGGGATTATGCTACCCTTGTGGTTACCTGCCCAAGCAACCTTGGCGACCTGAATGGGCGTCCCCTTGTTGGGCTTCATGGTGGGTGAGGACTGTGGGCAGGGATATCATAAACACCCCAAAGCATGGCAGTAAATCAGAGGCTGGGGGCGTCATCAAGCAACTCCACCCCTTTGTCTTCTTCTTCTTTTGTGTCTATGACTAGTTCTTGTGTTGAGCTGGAAGACAGAGAGCTCAGTTCCACCCAACTGCGTGGGTTGACTGTCATTAAGCATATGGAGACGAGCACTGCTCCAATTAAGAGGCCACAATCCACCAGCAAGTCAATTGAAGCAGGGAACACATCGGTGGCGTCTACTGCATCAGCACCTGCCTTTAATAAAAGGCAACGGCCTCTTAGCCTTAAGGTCCAGAACTCTGTTGTTGTTGTTTGTGTTTTAGGGCCCATTGAATACAAAGGTCATTAGGGCCCAGAAAGACAATCACCATGGTAGGGGGTGTAAAAGGCCAACCCACCATTATGATAATAAATAAGGGCAAAAGCCCACTAAGAGTAAAAATAGTAAAAGGCAAAAGCCACAAAAATAACCAGGAATAAATAAAGGCAAAATCCAAAACAGATAAAGCTAAACAGGGAAAAGCCTAAACAGACACAAATAAAGGCAAAAGCCAAAACAGATACAGTAAAAAAACGGCAAAGGCCTAAACAGACACTAACATAGAAGGGCAAAAGCCATAATCAACACAAAAAGGAAAAGGCGAAAGCCAAAAGGAAGAATGAAAGAAAAGGATGCTAATAAGAAAAATAGTGCCAAGGTTAAATATTGTGAAAGAGGCCAGCCTCTTTCACAAAAACAAGCGAGCTCTCCACCCCAATGGGGGTTATCTCCAAGTGATGTGGAGAGGTCTGGACTGACTCCCAGTCGACATCTAAGTTCACGGTATCTCTCACAGTGGCTAAATATGTGTGCCACTGTCAGAGGCTCCCAACAGGAGTCACACCACTGTTCATCCTCACCCCATAGTATGTAGGAGTGGGTGAGGAACGTGTGACTGAATCACAGCCCAGCAAGTACAACCTCCTCCCTCCGTGACTGGTGGCACGAAGACACCGTGTGTACTGGAGTGTCCTTCAGTGTGTGGAGTTTGTTGGTGGTCTCCAAAAACCACTGGTCCCATTAAGCTGAAGGGCAAAGTGTATAGAACTGTCGTTAGGCCCGCTATGTTGTATGGATCAGAGTTTTGGGCAGCTAGGAAGAACCATGAAAGGCAAATGCAAGTGGCAGAGATGCGAATGCTGCACTACATGAGTGGGGTGTCACGAGCTGACAGAGTCCGAAACACTTACATTAGAGGTAGCTTGGGAGTGGGGGACATTGCAGAAAAGATGAGGGAGAATCGGTTGAGGTGGTATGGGCATTTAAGGAGAAGGGGAGAGGAGGAGCTTATTAGGGCCATTACGGGACCAGAGGAAGAGGAAGACCAAAACGGACGTGGGCGGAGGTGGTGCAGAGGGACATGGAGGCGTGCGGGGTGGAGGGGGACTTGGTGGGGGATAGGCGGGAGTGGAGAATTAGAACCCGCAGACGCGACCCTGCCTCAGGTGGGAGAAGGGTGAGATGATGATGATGATGAAACAAAAATGTGTGACAATCATGCATGGTTGTTCACTTTTGACTCTCACTGTATAATGTCGACATTTGCAAAATATTTAGTTAGGAATGTCCCTAAATTTTTTCGAATATTATTCGAATAATTTTTAAAATATTCGAATATCAAATACTTCCAAACTGGTGGAATATATCTGGATAGTGAATATTCGGATTGGCAACTCTAATTTACATAAATACTCTAGCTGAATGTTTTTTTTTTCGTTTCTATTTTTTCCCACTTCGATGCACAAAAGAGAATATCTGTACTTGTCACAGTGAGACTATATCGGATAACAATTCCTGGTTTTCCTTTCAACCACTCACTGTTCACTTGGTGAATTCTTAAAATTTTGTAACTCTACGTTTAAAACCACCATGTGTCGACTTTTAAATTCAATCATTGGATTTTCACTAAATGAGATTATCCTAAAACTTTTAGTCTGCAATTGTAATTCAGCAAGCATTCCATCTATCAAAGAGGATACACAAACTAAAATGTACAATGCAAAAGATGGAACGGTGCATTTAATACTACATGGAGAATATAACAAAAAATGTAAAAAAATACTCTAAAATACTGTTGTTGTTTAAGGGCCCTTTAACTACAAGATCATTAGAGCCCCATCCACAACATAATTCTTATGCAGAGACTGCACAGACACTACACTAATGCGACGATTTTTGGGTATCAGCAGTACCTAGTTTCCCCAAGCAGCCTTAACTTCAGTGATCAGATGAGAACTGTTGTGTCCAATGCAATTCGCCGCTCCCAGACTCAAATACTGTAGTTAGTACGTATTATGCATACTGCTGCAAGCAAAATAGTACTTATCAGCTATATATTTGTCTTCAAATTAATAGTTTCTCCGTGGTGAACACAATAAACAGATTGTGTGATTTAATTTTCATTTAATTATATATTTCTCTACATATATTTAAAGAAATGATGAAATTTCAATTTCCCGTGAATTCCACTTTTAGAAAAATAGCCCAATTTTATGGGAATAAAATATGGCCTTTTATTATTATTAACCCTTCAGTGCTACGGTCGGGTCACTGTGACCCGACCATGTTTAAATTACACAAAACAACAGAAAATGGGTAAAAATACTTTAAAGTGGTTAAATCTTTCAAAATTTAAATAATGTCATTGCTGCAGACTGAATAATAAGTGACTGAATGCTTTTTATAAGTGCAATTCCTGATTCTGACATTTGAAGCAGCAAACAGAATATTTATTAACTGTACTGATGTCCCACCTACTGGGATAAAAATACCTGGATCTTCAAATTAAATTTTCAGTTCTGATATAAATTGGGGAAAAGGTGCAAGAGGTTAAAGTACTTAGATCAATGTTCCAAAGCAATTGGGAGAGACTCTGATGTGACCCATAGAATCAATGGGGGATGGTTGGAGTTGATAGGGCAATTGGAGTCCTGCATGATTGGAGGATCCCAATCAAGTTGAAAGGGGAGTTTTACAGGGCAGTGGTTAATCCCACTATGTTATATGGATCGTAGTGATGGGCAGTGAGGAAGAGCCACGTCAATAGAATGCAAGTAGCCTAGATACAAATGCTGCAGTACATGAGTGGGGTATCGAGAGCTGGTAGAATTAGGAATGAGTATATTACAGGTAGCCTAGGGATGGTGGACATGGTCTAAAAATGAAGAATAGGTTGAGGTGGTATGAATATGTAATGAGAGGAGGAGCTCGTTAGGTCCATTTCAGGAATGCAGGTTGTCAGAAGGACCCAGGGCAGGGGGCGACCATAGTGTGTTGGGTAGACGGGGACCTGGTGAGAAATAGACGGCAGTGAAGGGCTAGAACCCCCAGACCCAAGTGTGCCAAAGGTAGGAATGGCATTATGATGATGAAGAAATTTTGATAAGGGAAAGCAGGGAAATTTGAAAGTTTCATTGGTCCAACTGTTTGGGTGCCAAAAATTTCCATTTTGAGTAAGTAAAATGTTCTAGTGTTCACCATAGTAAAAACTTTAATAACATATTTTTTGGCTTCTTGGAACAGGATCATATTGCAAAGGGAGGGGCACGTGAGGTGTGTTGTTGCTACAGAAATAAGAGATGCACAAACAGTACAGTCGGGGCAAATACTACGTCAATGAAGTTACACAAATGGTACGGTCAGGTCAAGACAGCTGTTCTGAAGATAACCATTATTGCAATGAACTTTAAAATAATACATGCTAATATATAAGTGAAAAAAGGAATTTACGTGAAAGCACAGCCACTTAGTACCACATATTCACATTAATACTTTGAAATAAAAAATTACCTGGGTCATATAGACCCGACCGCAGCGCTGAAGGGTTCAGAACATCAAAATACATAAAAGAAGACTCTTAGAGTTAAATACATAATACAGGAGTAACATTATTTTTAACACTGTATATTTGTGTTATTGAAATACCAAATAAAAATGCCCCAACGCACTGGTAAAATATGGATAACATTATAACCATTCGATCTTTCAACAAATACAGATGTGGATCCTTGAAAAGCACAGACTTCATTAAACATAAACCTGAAGGAAATAGAAAAGTGCATTTATAGGTTAGTACTTAAAGCACCTACTAACAATTCATACAAAATAAATGTACCACTTCAGTCGTCATGTGCAAGGTATTCATAAGTTCTCCGCATCTACTTACATTAAAGGTTCCCTCACACCAAAGCAAATAAATCTTAGTCACTGTGGATTTTTCAAAGCGAATTATTTGCATCAAACGCTACCCATAAAGAGCAATGGTCATGTGTACACCGAAGCGACTGTGTTGCACCCAAGGTTGCCAAAGTGTGTAAAACCCAAAAGCATTCTGGGGGTACCTAAAAAAGTGCAGAAAGGGGGGTTATATGGTTCCAGCTGTTGGGGATAGTTCAGGAAACTTAAAGATAGTCTTAGAGCAGGAAATATTTTTAATGATTCATTTGCAAAAACATTTGCAATTGGCAAAGTTGATTACCCTCCAGGTACAGTTGGGGATTATCAAAGGGGAATGGAGGAGGTTGTTATTACAAGAGAGGGAATTAAGAAGCCTTTGGTGAAATTAGTGGTCCATAAGGCTATGGGGCCTGATAACATTTCTCCATTCATTCTTCAAAGACTTTCAGGGATTACACTGGTCAGCATGATTTTTCATGTCTTTATGCTGTTACCTGATTTGAAACCAGTGTTTTATGCTGATTTCAAATATGCAATTAGTTTTTTCCATCACGTATAGCTTTTCAACAAATCTGCTTTAATGATGTGCTATATTTCAAGATAATTGTTTGGCGTCTGAGTTTACAACAAGTAGAAGGCCACATTTCTGAGTTGAATTTGAAGAATAAAGGGCTGTGAAATAAAGTTACCTTGCATGAAGTTGGAAGATGTCATAGCATTTGGCACCATGGTGAAGTTTTTGGGCCCAAATAACTCATCTATTCATGTAGGGAGAACTTAAGTTCAAATCTCTTACCAAATCATTATCTAAAGGGCATCTGGAATGGAGGGGGACTTAGTGGGGTGTAGGCGGAAGTGAAGAATTAGAACCCATAGACCAGACCCTGCCTCAGACAGGAGAAGGGTGAGATGATTATGATGATTTGAACTTATCTAAAAGTGCAGCAGAAGTTCTTGGTTCTAGGTTCTTATGGTATCACCAAACAAAAGAAGAGCTATTGCCATTCTTGGCTAAGGAACACTCAATAGTGCTTTGCTGTGGCATTCCTGGCCACATGAAATATTTTGAAATCCAATATGCAGCTTCTGAGTGGAGGCTCTGCATTGACTCCTCCAAAACGAGATTATAGTCAATACTTCTTCATAATGGGAGTAAGTAGTTTTTTCTGAACAGATAAGAGAGTCTTTTGAAAGTATGAATAAGGTGTTGATGAAAATTAAAAATGAGGAGCACAACTGGCATGTATGTGGAGATTTCAAAATGATGGGCATGCTTCTTGGTCCGCAAGCAGGCTATACAAAAATGCGATGCTTGTTGTGATTGGGACAGTAGAGCAAAAGATAAGCACTGGGTGAAGAAATCATGGCCAAAAAGAAAGCATCTCTTGCCAGGGACAAAAAAAATATTTTGAACAAACCATTGATTGAGCCCACAAAGATATTACTTCCACCTTTACATATTAAACTCTGATGAAACAGTTTGTCAAAACATTGCACACAAATGGAACCTGCTTTCAGTATCTTGCAAAGCAGTTTCCAAACATTACAAGAGAAAAAAATAAAGCAGGAATTTTTGTGGGTCCTAAAATTCACAAACCCGTAATTTCAGGATTCTATGAATAAAACTGAAAAATATGCATGGATTAGATTTAAATCTGTTGTTCAAGGCTTCTTGTGTAACAAGAAGGGCAAAAATTACCAATACTTAGTGTTTTCTTTACCTCTCTAGGGAAGTTGGCGGGTCTCCTAAGTAATTAGCATATTTTATTTCTGGTTAAGCAATGCAACCCAAGTTAGTACCGACGGGGATGGCTGATCGGAAACACTGGGTACTAAAAGCAAACGTAGGAGCAGGATGTCCATAAGGATATGGTAGGGTCTGGGGTGGACGGGGACCTGGTGGAAGATAGGCAGGAGTGAAGGACTAGAACTTGCAGACCCGACCCTGTCATAAGGTTATGGTGATGATGATGTCTTGGGTATTACAGAATTTTTTAGCATGTTTCCAGATTATTTTCATTGCTTAACCTTTATATGGATGGTATTTAATTCAATATCCATAATCATGCCCTTAATCTGAATATTTCGACCTCAAAATCGAAGGCTTTTTGGGGTCATAAAAGACCTCACCTTGTAGTGTGTGCCAGAAATCGTCACCTTGTGGACGGAAGGATATGGATCCCAAAAAATATGATTAGGTTGTGGCCTAACTAATGCCTGGTTCCGTATACCCACGCGCTAACGCTATTACCGTTGAATAAGACGACACAGCACAAAAAAATGGTGACGTCACACTGCATTCGGAACTACAGTAGATGATGGCTGGACACTTTGAGGTAGACCTGAGGCACTTTGACGTGTGACACTGGCACTGGGGTTTTAATCCTCTTCATGTGAAGCCTTGCATGTGAACTAACTGGTGAACAAATCTGTCATTGTGTAAAATAAAATTTCACAAACCTGGAAAATTGAAAATCATCACAGCAGCTAAACTTCCAAGAGGTTGAATAACTATTCCTATATTTGGTGTAAAGACTGCAAGTACTAAAGAAAGCGAAAACCACAGAGATGAGATTAAAATCCTGCGTCTAGCTTCAAAACGATGCATGTGAGATGAAGTACCACTTTCAAACGACTTCCATAAGCTTTCAATAGCCAATCTGAAAAATTAAACATTTATCTGAAAAATTAAATATCATGACCGGCTTTAGCATAACGGCAACAATCCCTGGAACTCGAACACCAACCCAATTCCGAAAGATTAGGAACGTTGCAAATTGAAAAGAAATTACATTTGACGACTTTCATTGCAATGCTATGAAATCTTTGGAAGACAACACTGACAGCGCTTTCTTCACTTCACACCTGAAGTCCATTTCCTAAACGACAAGTGTGCTATAAATTGGACTTGTGGCACCATACACTCATAACATTCTTTTTATTATCATCAACCCTGCAGCAAACCTACGAGCTTTGATCTCCCAAATAAGATTCCTACCAGGTTCCATCCCTCCAATAACCTTCATCCCAGTAATTCTACCTTAATATACTATCCTGTTCTCATGAAAAGCTCACACCAGCTAATTCTATTACTCTCACAATCTCAGCATGTCGCCCACTTCCAAACGACGCTTGCATAGTCATTCCTGACCTTCTCTGCTGTCGATACCCTCCCCCCCGTGAACCACAGCACGTGCATTTCGCCCTTCCTCACGCTCAATTCTTTGGACCCATAGCCAACCTAACCACTCTTTGTAAAACTGACCTGTTGGCTTTATTGGGACCGTCTGATCACACAGGACTCTTACTTGCCTTTAACCACTTCATCCACTCCTACATTATACATCTACCATTAATGGAAAGACCGTGTAAGAATCCTTCTTCTTTTGAGCATCGGTGGCTGCAGATTTGTTGCAGGCTGAAGAAACAATTATGAATTAGGCGGGAATAATCCCCACCTCGTCTAAAGATTTGTTGCCATAATACTAATGCGATTTTCATAGAAGTTTAAATGGAATTAAGAAATCTATTTACCTTCCACAGAATGCAAGTACAGGGTAGGCTACTATTGTTTTAATAGCAAGCATTAAGATTCCAGTTAAAACAGTGCCGTCTTTGGCATCATACATCAACAGGATATCACTTGGAACACCAATCCCAAAAGTAAGGTAGCCACATACAGCTACAGAACTGTAAGCAAGCACACTAACAAATAACGCTAATGTAATAGACTTGGTGAAGGTTGCTAATGTGCGTGTCCTCAAACATGAGTATACTGGCACTGAACTAATGTGACACTAAAAGATAAAATCACATCACTTCACTAAATATAATATAATGATTTTTTTAAAAAGCAAAACAACATACTTGATATCCAAAGCAAATAGAAGGAACTGCTAAAAACACATCCGACCAATGAGATGGACTAAAACGATATACAAACGTTAAAATGACAAGTAAAATGCCTCGTAAAATTACAAGTAAATTTACCTCGTCTTAACGCGAGGCATATCGTGATCCAACGTAAAATACTTGTAAATTACAAGATAAACCATATACAGGGCTGCAAGAACACCTATAATACTAATATAAAGAAATAACGTTATTACAAGTCATTATATAACATGGATATCCAGAAAATGATTTTTAAAAATACCTGGGAATGCGTAAAAAATCAATCCTCTTTGAGAAGCAAAGCGGTAGAATGAATACAACGGAACATACAGAAAGTGTAAACATCCGATTCATATACCAGTAATGACAGAAAGTGGAGTCATACAGAGAAGCCAACACTAAAACAATAACGTTTCTTACGTCAGAAATATACAATGTATGATGTTAATGCTTAGTTTATATGAGCAAACAACTTGCGACAGTACATCCGATAGTAACTTGCGCAAGCGTTTACATGAGTAGCAAACATGCGAGCAAGGAATATCGGAAAACTATCTGGAGAGTACTTTTCAGCAAGCACGCGCGGATCCAGTATGGGGATTTTGGGGTTGCAACCCTCCCCCCCATGCACACAAACTTTTTCGCATAATATATGCGAGCTTTAGCTCAACCCCCCACCCGGCGAAAATGCTGGATCCGCCACTGCCAGCAAGTAATTTCTCTCATATTTACACGGTATAGTTTGACAAGATCTGTACCCTGTTTCATTGTTTGCTTGCCAGGTTTTAGCGACAACACTAGGTTTGCATGGGGGTATAGCCATGTCACACACAAGAGATCCTCATTTTCTTGTGTTCTTAAATTATGCAGCTCTCTGAATTTATCCAAATAATCATCCCCTTATCCCGCCTGCGGCAGGTTCAGATTTGCAGGTCCATTGAACATGCTGTGTTTGGGGCACCCCAGTCAGGCGTATGGAACCCACAGGAATATTGAATTGCTGCTGCTACAGCTATGGGGTAGGGGGAACGCCAAGCTGCCATAACAGGTTAAAAACCCAGCGGAGGCAGCTCGCGGGGATTATGGGATGGGGATCACTTAAGGGAGAGGGTAGGGAGTCTACAGCAACCTAGTCTAAGAAGGACATCATGGGCTGAAGTAAACACTATAAAAAAATTGCTAATTTGCAAATAAAAGAAGCATACAGAGTCATCAAGATTAAAATGGTAATAAAACACTAAAATAAATACTAATTGTGTGATGACCAGGAGAGGTGATGGCACTGTATAATGCCAGATGTTACAAGACAGTTCATCTCAGCCAGTGGAGGAAAACAAACCATTCTTAAGCTGGGTTTACACTGCGCGAAACATACTCGCCGCAACTGTTTCCACAGGCTTGCGGCAATCTCGCCCGTCTCACCCTCCCTGTTTACATTGATCGAAATATTGCGTGAAGCAAGCATAGCAACAACACTAGTAATGGTAGGGTGGCTTTTTATTAGGCCCTCCACCTTATCCTTTCCAAGGCCATTCCATTGTCGAATAGTCCTTGGTAAGAAAGACCAGTAATATGTGTCTGTCTGTGCCCTAATCTCCTTCAATTTATACAAATGATCCTTTCTCCCTTTGTAATTAGCAGGGGACACACATCCCACCAGAGGTCCATCACACCCCAGCAGCAGCAGTCTGATAAACAGACTTATGCTGTGAGATGTTCGCCGCTGGCTTAGTGTTTCCCAACCTAGTTCCCTGATCATGTCAGACACACTATCCCTGTGAGAAAACCTGTGAAATACAATTCTTGCTGCCCTCCTCTGTATCCTTTCAATCTCCCAAGATAATTCCTGCCTGAAGGGAAACCAAATTGGACTACCATACTCCATAATTGGTCGCACCATTGAAATATATGCTGTTTCCCTCACCTCCCTTGTGCTGTCCCGAAGGACCCTACTAATCAGACGGAGGAATTGACCAGCCCTCCCAACTAATTTATTTATATGATCCTTCCATATATTATTATATTCATTATATTCCATAGTTATTTAGCTCTTGCCTTTTTTATTTTTTTTATTAGTTTTAGTGGACTTTTGCCATTATTTATTGCCATCATGGTGGGAAGGCAATTTACACCCCCACCATGATGACCGATGTGTGACCGATCAGAAGCCGAGCAAGCAAAACCTCCTCCCACTGCGACTGGCAGCACGAGGACCCCCAGTGCTCTGGGGTGTCCTTCAGTGTGCGGAGTTTGTTGGTGGTCTCCGCAAACCACAGGGCCCACCATTGTACATGGATGGCCCGCCACACCATTGGGAGAGCATCGGAGGAGGGGACAGCAGTGTTTGGTATATCTGGCAAGTGGGCCACCTGACGGGCATGCGCATCCGCCCTCTCATTGCCCACGATGCCAACATGCCCCAGAACCCACATGAACAACACTGTCTTGCCCTGCTTACGAATCATCAGCAGCAATCTGTGCACACCCTGGACGATGGCATGTCTGCCATATAGGGTGTGCAATAGCTGAAGGGAGCATAAGGAGTCAGTCGCAACAACAAAGTGTCTGTCATTCAACACTTGGATGAGCTCCAGTGCCCTGTGCAGAGCTGTGAGTTCTGCAGTTAAGACACTGGCAATGCCTGGAAGGCGGCCCCCATGAGATGACCAGTTGTAAAGACTGACCAACCCACCGAGGAGCCATCCTTCGACCCATTCGTGTAAATAAAAACATGGCCCTGATAGGTCCAGGTGAGGCAAACAAACTCTTGTTGGAACACTGACCTATCGGTACTGGTTTTGGGTAAGGCTGCAAGCAACAAATCTAAACTTGGCTCTGGCACTGTCCAGGGTGGCACAGAGGCCGGCAGTACAGGCTGCACGCTAGGCAGAGTCACACCCAGGCCGGTAAGAACGTCCATCCACCGCACACCGAATGGAGGGGGAACCCCCGGGCGGCGATCGAATGGCCGTCTCATAGCATTACCAAAGATTTCTGGGTGTGTAGGGTGCTGTGGCTGACCTTTCAGCTGCAAAATATATGCAGCTGCCAGGTACTGCCGCCGCACAGTCAGTGGAGGTTCGCCAGCCTCAGCATAAAGGCTGAGTACTGGACTTGTGCGGAACGCCCCAATGGACACCCGGATGCCAGCATGATGAACATTGTCCAGCATCCAGAGAGGAGATGGAGCAGCCAGGCCATATACGCTGCAGCCATAATCGAGACAGGATCGAACGAGTGACAGGTAAAGTCGTAGCATCACCGTTCGATCTGCCCCAAAACCAGTTCCCTGCAGGCACCACAGAATATTCAGGGACCGAAGGCACTTCAAGTGCGGGACCCATGTCAGACAGCTGTCAAAAAAACGGAGACCAAGAAACCAAGCCGCCTCTACAACTGGGAGGAGGCGGCCATTCAAGGTAAGCTGAGGCTCAGGGTGGAGCCCTCGCTTACGACAGAAGTGCATGACCATTGTCCTGTCAGGGTAGAACTTATAACCACGTGAAGTGGCAAACTCGTTGGCACTATTGAGTGCCAGTTGCAGCTGACGCTCAATGCTGTGCAT
>JAAFCE010007744.1:24621982-24697588 GCA_013389805.1 Trigoniulus corallinus
GGAGCCCTCGGTTGTGTTGCGACTGTCCGAGCCCTATTAGGGGTTTTCGGCATTAAAATCTCCCATAATCAGAAAGGGTCGGGGAAGCTGGGCTGTGAGGGAGTCAAGGTCTGCCCATGGGATATCCATCCCAGGAGGCAGGTAGAGGGAACATAGAGTGGTGGGCACATTCAGTTGCAGTGAAACTGCCACGGCTTGGAGAGGCGTCTGCAAAGTAACTGGGGTGTGCATGCATCCATTATGGATAAGGATACCCACCCCTCCCACGGGGTGGTTTCCCTGCTGCCGGGTGTCTGCATACATCTTGTAGCCTCGTAACGAAAGTGGGGTATCACTACGGCAGAGGATCTCCTGGAGGAAGATGCAGATGGGGTTGTGCCATTAGATCAGCATTGTGATCTCGTCTCTCTTATGGGAAAAACCTCAATAGTTCCATTGAAGGAGATTTACCATTAGGTGGGCTTTGGAGGTTTATTTCTATTCCTCCCTTTTTTCCATCCTACAGCAGACAAGGGAGGGGTGCCTACAATTGGATCTTACTCCTCCATCTCAAAGGAGGAATCCCCATCATGTCCCAGTTGGGGCATGCTGCCACTCAGTGCTTTCTGCTGTTGGCCGAAGAGCTTGGGTGGACGAACCAAAGACACGCACCCCACTGTGGGGGCAGGAGGTGTCCCTGGTTTCTTCCCTCCTCTCTCACCCATCACCACCGCTATGGAGGGGGCCAGATGGGCTGAGCCAGGAAGGGGGCTGCTCAAAGCAGATGCCTCTGTTTGATGGGAGGCATCTGTGGCCTCCAAGGAGGCTGTGCCAGAGGCAGCGATGGAACCAGAAGAAACCTCTGGCATGGGATCGGGATCTGTCTTGCAGCCAATGCTAGCACAGACCAGTATCCCGTGGACCCTGCAGGCCTGAGAGGGCAAAAAACGGATGATTCGGGGGAGTTGTGGAAATATGTCCGTCTGGGTGCAGACAGATGACACAGCAGCCACCTTTGCATTACCTGCATAGGACAAGCCACGACTTGGCGTCCCTGGCAAGGCTAGCAGCTGCCACGCATCTTGAAAACTGATACCCTTCTTGACACGCAATTCCTGGATGGCACATTCCTGTAACCAGGTGGGGCAATCTCGAGAAGAGGCAGGGTGGTTTCCCTTACAGTTGGTGCAATAAGGTGCAGTCTTACAAGGCTCGGGGGAATGGTCTCCCTGCCCACAAGTGCCACACCTGGCCCTGGCAGAACAGGAATTCTGGCCATGACCATACCTTTGGCACTTGAAGCAGCGAAGGGGGCTCGGAATGAAAGGCCGTACTGGCAAGCGGAGGTAGCCGACCCTGATGTATTCTGGCAAATTGGGCCTACCAAAGGTCAGCACCAAGGTGTCAGAGGGGTGGGATTCCCTATCCCTTCGAACCAAGGTGCGGCAGACAGCCACCACACCCTGGTCCTTGAGCTCCTCCACTATGTTCTCCTCTGACTCCCCATGTAGGTCGGGGCACCGCACCACACCTCTACTGGTGGTAAGGGTGCGTTGGGGTTCGACCACAATGGGAAAATCACCGAGTTTCTGCATTTTAAGCAATGCCTCAATCTGGTGAGGGGCAGATGCCTCCACCAGCAAGGTGCCTATGCGAATCTTCTTGACTGAAGTCACGTCACCAGCAACGCTCTTAATGGCTTTGGCAAGAAGGAAGGGCGACGCCTTCCCCAAAACTGCACCATTCTCCCCAGATAAGGAAATAAATCGGATAGGATAGGAAGAAGGGGTGGAAGGGGATTTAACTGCACCTAAGGCCTCCTTAGATGCAGGTACATGCTTTGCATCGGTAATGGAGCCCTGCACCTTAAGGCTGAGAGGTCGTTGCCTATTGTTAAGGGCAGGTGCCGATGCAGAAGAAGGCACAGAATCGTTCTGGGCTCCAGACGGCTTCCTGGGGGAACGTGGCCTCTTGCTTGGAGCACTACTCGTCTCCACAGGCTTAGCGGCAGTCAGCCCACTCAGTTGGGTGGAACCGAGGCCATTGTCTACAGGCTCAACACAAGAACAAGTCCCAGACAGAAAAGTAGAAGAAGAAGACAAAGGAGCGGGGTTATTTGATGAGGCCTCCAGCCTGTTTTTGAGTTACCATAATTTGATTAAATTATGAAATTCGCTGCCCACAGGCCTCACCCACCACGGAGTCCAACAAGGGGACGCCCATTCGGGTCGCCAAGGGTGCTGGGGCAGTATACCGTCAGGGTGGCATAATCCCCGAGTACCGGACCATTGGCATCGGGGTTGACTGCCGGTCCACTTACAGTAACCCTAGGAGGCATAACCACTTATGCGCCCCTGGCCGATTGACCAAGACCGGGCTACTGCCTTGGCCTCCCGTTTTCCCTGGAAGCTGTGGCCAAAGTGATGTTTTGGAGACTGTGGGTCACAACCCTAGTTCCCGATGTCTGTCAGCCAAAACACAAGTGTGAGGTGGCTCAGAGACATCGCAGGGCATACGCCTCCTCAACCACCAGGATCCGCTTTTCCCAGGGGCGCGGGTCTCCATGCACAGCAAACACGTGGGTAGGTGTTTGTTTACGGTCACCTCAGTAAGGAACCTACATCGACCACAAACAAGTCAGACAGTTATCAAGTAACTGACACAGATAGGACACGAACAACCACAATGATGGTATGGTCACGTCCAGAACACAAGTCATGGGCAAAGACGATAGTGGTGTTGTCCAGTCAGGGGCAAGAAAAGGTCACCCCCTTTAGTCGCCTCTTATGACATGCAGGTATGCAGTGTGCCTATTCTACCCCGGGCACACACGGGGAAGATGTGAAGAGGCAATGGTAGGGTCCTGTTCTAACCAGCAGAGGTAATCAAAAGGTGGGAAGAATACTACCATAGCCGCTTAAATGCTGCCCCCTGTGAAATGGTCACAGACAGCAACCCACACATGCCACAGGCAGTGGACAGGTTGAGTGAGGCTGAAATAGTCAGAGTCCTCCTCAATATTTTGGCGATGTCACCAAAGAGGATGCCCTAATATACATATTCCTAATTCTATCAGCTCTCAAGACGCCACTCATGTACAGCAGCATTCACATCTTGGCTACTTGCATTTTATGAAATTGACTCTTCCATGCTGCCCAGCACTCAGATCCACATAGCATAGCTGACCTAACCACTACCCTGTAAAACTTTCCGTCCAGCTTGATTGGGACCCTTCTCTTGCACAGGACTCCACTTGCCAGTCTATACTTCAGCCACCCCTATTGATTCTGCATGTGACCTCGGAGTCTATCTCCCCATTGCTTTGGACTGTTGATCCTAAATACTTTATCTCTTACAATTTTATCCCCAACTCACCCCTTGAACATAAGCCAACGGTATTTCCCTGCTATTTCCAGTTGAATGCTAAATACTGTGTCTTCTTGATGTTAATCTTTAGCCCTCCCTTTTCCATCGCTCGTCTAATATCGTTTAGCCCCTTCTCTATCTGTTCTCTGCAGTCACTAAGTTTTCTGATATCATTGGCAAATGTGAAGCACTACAGGGCCCATTCTCCTACTCCCATCAGCAGTTCGTCCATAACCAGGATGAAAATGTGTGGACTACGTGCTGAGCCTTGGGGCACCCTAACTTTTACTGGAAAGCCCCCAGTACTTCCCCAATGTACCCTTACCTTGGCTATGGAGCCGTCATACATATCCTGGACTATTCAGATAAACCCTTATCCTACCCCCCATTTTGTAATACCTCCCAAACTACCTGTCGTTGTATGCTGTCATAGGCCTTCTCCAGGTCGATAAAGATGGCATGGGGATCTTCCTTTGCTGCCCTATACTTTTCTACCATCTGCCTCACGATGATGATTGGCTCCATTGTGGACCCACCTGGCATAAACCCAAACTGATTTCCATGGACACTAGTTTTTTCCCCAGAAACGACGTTCCATTACTCTCTCCCAGAGCTTCTTGGAGTGGCTCATTAATTTTATATATCTGTAGTTACCACAGTCTTGGGCATCCCCTTTGCCCTTGAAGAGTGGTATTATCCAGCTCTCATGCCATGCAGAAGGCATTCTATCTCCACCAGTTACCCAACTGAAAAGTTTCCCCAGACATCTGGTGCCTCTCCTCCCAAGGGTATGCCACACTTGGATGCCGATTCCGTTTGGGTATACTGCTTTAAAATGAAAACTGATGTTACTTTTCATATTCAGCTCCATTGTGGGGCCGTTCAAAGCTGATGGAAAAGTATAGTTCTCTCCAAAGGAAAAGGGAACAATGTGAAATAACCAAGTGGATGGTGGAGAAATTTTCACATGGGAAACAAGCCAACAGTTTTTTTTCAATAAATACTCTAAATGCCAAATTACAAATTGAGCAGGAGAGATGAAGTGCAAGAAAGGAAAGATAGAAGAGAGGAAAGCAATGGGTGGGAGGAAAGGAGAGGAGAGCAGGAGAGAGGAGGAAGAGAGGAGGAGGAGGAAGAGAGAGAGGAGGAGGAGAAAGAGAGAGAGGGGGAGGAAGAGAGAGGAGGAGGAGGAGGAGGAAGAAGAGAGAGAGGAGGAGGAAAAGAGAGAGGAGGAGGAAAAGAGAGGAGGAGGAGGAGGAAGAGAGAGAGCAGGAAGAGGAAGAGAGAGAGAGCAGGAAGAGGAAGAGAGAGAGAGCAGGAAGAGGAAGAGAGAGAGAGAGCAGGAAGAGGAAGAGAGAGAGCAGGAAGAGGGAGAGAGAGAGAGCAGGAGGAGGAAGAGAGAGAGGAGGAGGAAGAGGAAGAGAGAGAGAGGAGGAGGATGAGAGGAGGAGGAGGATGAGAGAGAGGAGGAGGAAGAGAGAGAGAGCAGGAGGAGGAAGAGAGAGGAAGAGGAAGAGAGAGGAGGAAGAGAGGAGGAGGAGGATGAGAGAGGAGGAGGAAGAGGAGGAAGAGAGAGAGAGCAGGAGGAGGAAGAGGAAGAGAGAGAGAGCAGGAGGAGGAAGAGAGAGGAAGAGGAAGAGAGAGGAAGAGAGAGAGAGGAGGAAAAGAGCGAGGATCGGAAGAGAAAGAGCGAGGAGGGGGGGAGAGGAAGTGAGGAAGAGAAATACAGACGGAGAGAGGGGGGATGAGAAGGAGAGAGGGGGGATGAAAGAGGGAGCATTTGTTGTTGTTGTTAGTTTTTTAGGGCACATCAACTTCAGCGGTCATTAGGTCCCTGAACGACAGCCACCATGGTGGGCCATCATGATGACAATAAATAAGGACAAAAGGTGCACTAAAAGTAGTAAGAAAATAAAAAGGCAAAAGCGAAATAAATAGGAGGGAAAAAATAAATGCCAAATTAAAAACGACATAAAGAAAAGCAGGCAAAAACCAAAACAGACACAGAAATAAGAAGACAAAATAGGTAAAGAGTAAAAGGGCCAAAAACGACACAATGATAAAAGGCAAAAACACCAGAAAAAAACGTATAAACTAAATTTTGTGATAGAGTGTAACGGAAAAGCATTTATTACGAAAAACCACAATCCTTTCAGTTGTAAGACAGCCATCACACAGAATAAAAAAATGGCAAATTGAAATGAAATGCCCATTATAAACGGATGAATAATGTTCTCACCTCTGTCAAACTGGTCGCCTATAACAACCAAATACGCAACACAGGCACCAAACAAATACAAGGCAATGAGAGCAGTGCAAAGATTTCGGCCAGCAACACCAATCATCCTGAAAACAACATCCTGATAAGTATCGTTTTCATGTTGCTGAGAACAGTAAGCAAGGATGATGAGAGCTCCAAAAGTAAATTTCACCAACACCTAAATTTAAGAGAATAGAAAAGAAATTATTTCAATGCCATTTAAAAATACTTACACAACTTAAAATTCGCAAACGTTATGAATTTACAAAATGAGAAATTTGCAAATAATTCCAGTTTTATTGTGACATCTTTAGGTAGAAATAAATTAAGTGATCAGTCGGATTTTACATCATCGGCGAATTTATTAAAGGAATTGCCAATGATTTATACAATGTTTTGAGGATTTCCCGATACTTAGTCACCGAAGGACATCAATTACATTCATCTCATATCATAAGACCGCCTATCCTGGGATGGTGCTCCATATGAAATTGTGGTTGTAATTAACACGAAGGTATTTGGTGCTACGTCACTCAGGTCTTGAGCGGATATGGGTACTCCTGTGCCTACCTGCACAGTTTTGGGAAGAGTGGATTTGATAGAGTGCCCGTTCTTCCAGGGGACATATGGCCGTCCAACAGGGTGTCCTGAAAGCGGAGCTTGATCGTCTGTTCCCTGAAACCATTGCGGGATCCATACTGAGTGTTGCGGACTGCTGGAAAACGGTGTCACCACTATGTCGGGGCTACATTGAGGAGCGAACCAAGCTAACTTTGATAACCTGCAAATCACTAAGGGCATAAAAATGCACTTAGCCTGAAGTAATGATTTATACAGTTCCAGGCTAGTGTCCGAAGGATAATTTTTATCTGTTACTCGTCACCAATATGTTACGCATCCGTTACTCATCACCGATGTCAGGAATGTAGAATTTTTCGAATGTTCGTCAATTTCGCCCCACGTAGAAACACAAGGGCCAAGGCTCAGTTCAAAGCAATGGTTTCATTTTCTCTTCATAGTTAGGTGTACTTAGAAATTTACCTTTCATCTGAAAACGCCATCTACTCTAGTCATCATACCCTCATCCCACCTTGTTACTGACATGGTTCTGGCGTCCATTCTCAAGCATCTCCCAATAGGTCCACATCCAACCTAAACATTATCGTATCCTTACTACAATCTCCCAAGACTGCTTTGGCCTTCCTCTGGCCCAGATGCTTCCAAAACCCGTCAGATAACATACCTCCCCTCTTATCATAGCATGCCCATACCACATCAATCTATTTTCCTTCATCTTTCCGCGATGTCCCCCACTCCGAAACTACCGGGAAAGGCTTATTGCGTTGGACACACCAGTTCTCGCTCAATCACTTAGGGACACACTGTGAATCCCCAGTTAGTACTGACGTAGGTGGCCGCTTGGGAAAATCGTCGCATTTGTGTGGTGTCTCTGCATTAGAACTGCACTGTGGAATGGGCTCTAATGACCTTGCGGTTGAAGGAGCCTAAAACGGTTTTAGGAAAATTCGACCCTGACACATTTCGTCCTCGACACTGACAACCACCCAGAGGCGTACCGAGGGGGGTGCGGACCACACCGGGTGACACTATTGCAAAGTTTCTGATCCAACCGTTTCCTACAGCACTACACCTATTTCAAGTTTAGTTTCAATGAATGCGAATTTTGTATGGGACACAGTCCAGCTAGTGGATTCACATAAACTCGTTTGGTTCGTTGGTATTTTAGGGCTTTTTGACTACAAGGTCATCAGAGCCCCGTCCACTTCATATTTCTAAGGCAGAGACTGCACAGCCACTACACTAATGTGACTATTTTGGGGTATTAGCACACTGTAATAAGCTTTCTCCAGGTCAATGAAGAAGGGTAATAGGCAGGGTATGAACATCTTGGGGAAATTCTGGGGCTTCCCAGTAGAGTCCAACTGGTGAAAAGGTGCAAGAGTAGTACAGTAGAACTCCAATTTTCCGAATCGCTTTCACAATTTCAGGAAAAAAAAATTACGAGGAAACGTACTGCGATTTTCAAAACAATGCGCAACTTGGCTGCCTGAAAACGGATCCTGACAGTCAAACAGCTTACTTTGACCGAGATGTTCAGCAAGCAATGACTTTCATTTACAGTATGGTACACGTGCATATTGTACTAATGTACAGCCCTTTTAAGTATGCGTAATATGTAAAAGTGTTGTCTTTTCATTTAATTAATTAAAAGCTCGTTTTATTTAAAAATAAGTTTTTTTCTCCCATTTAGACCCTTTTTTTCGGAAACAATCCAATTATCCGAATTTTTGATTATCCGAATGGGGGTCCGGTCCCAATTGATTCGGATAATTGGAGTTCTACTGTATTAGTAGGAGTATGTTACACTATCGGGTTGGGGAGTTAGCCAAGCAGCCCTAACAGGCCAAACCCTAAGGAGGCTCCTCACAGGTGAGGAGGGGCTAGGTGTAGGGGGCGTAGGAAAGGGGAGGTTAGCAGCACCCAAGGTTCACTACCAACTACCCATGTTGTTACTAACATGGATTTGCATTGCTTAACTGGTGCATCCAACGCAACTTGGCTACACCATGGAGGTAAAGCACTTAGGATCAACGTTCCAAAGCAATGGGGAAATAACTCTGATGTGACCCACAGACTCAATGGGGGATGATTGAAGTGGAGACAGGCAAGTGGAGTCTTATGTGATAGGAGGGTCCCAATCACGTTGAAAGGGAAGTTTTGCAGGGCAGTGGTTAGAGAGTGGGATGCTATTCATAGCATAGCTGGTCATTCCTATGAGGGATTTCCACATCGGAGCAAGGGAGAATAGGTTAAAGTGGTATGGACACGTAATCCAAAGAGGGGAGGAGCTCCTTAGGTCCATTTCAGGAATGCAGATGGTTGAGAACAGCTGAGGCAGGGGAGACTGAAGCAGACGTGGGAGCAAGTTGCCCACAAGGACATGGCAGTGTGTGCATTGGACGGGGATCTGGTGGAAGATAGGCAGGAGTGGAGGACTGGAACCTGCAGATCCGGCACTGAAAAAGATGGGATACCTGATTTCCACCCACACTAATCCTATCCCAGAGGCAACATTCCATCACTCTCCCAGAGATTCAAGGAGTGGCTCATCAGCTTTATACCTCTATAGTTATCACACACTTGGACATCCCTTTGCCCTTGAAGAGTGGTACTATCTAACTCTCACGCCATGCCAATGGCATTCTATCTCTGCTGGCTATCCCCCTGAGAAGTTTCCCTAGCCACCTGATACCTGCCCTCCCTAGGCTATGCCACACTTGAATTGGGTGTTCCATCTGCGCCTACATCTTTTCGACCTTTCATTTTCCTACACGCCCTGGTTACACAGTTCACCATCCCCTGCCAATGATGGATAGGTGGCAAGGTTCCCATTTTCCCCTGCAGCATTCAAGAGGATATGGAAGTACTCTTCCCACCTCCTCTTTGCCTCCATCAGGGAGAGTAGGACCCTACCGCTGCTATCCTTCACTGTTATAGCCCAGGGTATATCTTTAGCTGCCCTATTTCTAGCCTTGGCCAATTTGAAAACCTCCCCTTCCCTTGTCCATAACTGCTCATAGAGTGCCACATACTTCTGGTGCTTGGCCAGGGCAATGATCCTACTAGTGTTGGTCTTAGCCTGCCTATATTGAGTTTTAGATTCCTGGTCCCCTGTTTGCTGCCAACTGTGGAAAGCGGCGTTCTTTTGCTTGATGTCTGCTTCTACCTTCCCATTCCACCACCATGTCTGCTTGTTTCTCTGGACTGTGGCTCCTACTTGACCCTGCCCTAAAATGGCTTTCCCACAGGTTCTAATTTTTCTGGAGACCCTGTCCCACATTGCATCCACTGTCCCTTCCCAATGCCAGTCTACCTCTCTGTGCACTTTGTGGGTAAATCCCTCCGTTTTGGTGTTTAGTTTCTGCCACCTGATGGTCTGCTCTCCTTTCCAAGAATGTGCCTTGCCTACCACTCGGGACTGCCCAGCAATCACGAACCTCCACTCTATGCCACCCTCTAACCATAAATAAATCTATCTGTGATATCCCTTTTGGCAACGGGAATGTGATTAGGTGGTGGTTGTCCCTCTTACTAATCCACGTATTTGCCAATGCAAGGCCAGGTGCGTTGGTTGTGTTGAGGATGCACTGTCATTCTATACTAACTGTACCATACCCCATCCCAACCCCTGACTGTGGACTGCTGATGACGGCGTGGGGTCTGCTTGCACACCCCGGATGGTCACCGGTGGTGCCTGAAACATTAATCTAAATACATTTGAAATGTTGGTGACTCAGGTGGAGCGCATTGAATAAAAAAGTGTTTATATGGGGGGAGTCAGTGGTGGGGGGTGACACCATGATTTGCCACACCGGGTGACACCAAGCCTAGGTACGCCTCTGCAACCACCAACACATTAACCATGAGTAAGCTATGTCTTTTTCTAAGTTACCGTTTAGTAACTAAGCTACTGTTTGTAAAGTTCAGTACCAAGTCCTACTGCTATTTATTTAGTTTTCCATAATGAACGTACTAATGACGTGGAAGGCTGGCACCGTGGCTGTTTTGTTCACTTGTTGATATTTTTGCCCAAATATATTTAGATTTCTTGACTGTTTGAAAAGACCAGGAATTACATGCTGATGGAATTGTGGAGTTGACAGCCAAAAATTTGATCGATATGAAATGATCTCAGCCCTTATTCAGCGCATAGTTGAAGATTTTGGAAATTGTGATTTAATGTATTATCTACGTGGGATTTTGTTCAATTAAGTATTTTATAATCGCAGAATTCACTCATTTATCAACTTTTAATGCCATATTTTTAACAGACTCAATGCCTAATTTGTTTGACAAATAATAATCATTCTTCATTGTCGGGGAAAAACTGTCAGAGCCAAAATGAATTGCGGACGAATTTTCCTAGGGACGAAATGTTTCGGGACACTTTGTTGGGTTGTTGTTGTTTGTGATTTAGGGCCCATCGACTACAGAGGTCATTAGGGCCCTGAAAGACAATCACCATGGTGGGGGGTATAACAGGCCAACCCACCATGGTGATAATAAATAAGGGCAAAAGCCCACTAAGGGTAAAAATAGTAAAAGGCAAAAGCCCACTAAGGGTAAAAATAGTAAAAGGCAAAAGCCACAAAAATAACCAGAAGTAAATAAAGGCAAAAGCCAAAACACATACAGTAAAAGGTGGCAAAGACCTAGACAGACACTAACAAAGAAGGGCTAAAGCCCACTAAGGGTAAAAAAAAGTAAATGGCAAAAACCACAAAAATAACCGGGAGTAAATAAAGGAAAAAGCCAAAACACATACAGTAAAAGGTAGCAAAGGCCTAGACAGACACTAACAAAGAAGGGCAAAAGCCAAAACTGACACAAAAAAGGAAAAGGCAAAAGCCAAAAAGAAGAATAAAAGGAAAGGATGCCAATACAAAAATATTGTCAAGATTAAATGTTGTGAAAGAGGCCAGCCCCTTTCAAAAAGACAAGCAAGCTCCACCCCCTGGGGGTTATCCCCAAGTGATGTGGAGAGCTCTGGGCTGACTCCCAGTCGACATCTAAGTTCACAGTATCTCTCACAGTGGCTAAATATGTGTGCCACTGTGAGAGGCTCCCAACAGATGTCACATCCTCCCCATCCATCCCCCTCCAACAGATCCTCACCCCATAGTATGTAGGATTGGGTGAAGAACGTGTGACCAATTTGCAGCCGAGCAAGCACAACCTCCTCCCTCCGTGACTGGCAGCACGAGGACACCCAGTGCACTGGAGTGTCCTTCAGTGTGCAGAGTTTGTTATTGGTCTCCAAAAACCACTGGGACCACCATTGTTCATGGACGGCCCACCTCACAATTGGGAGAGCGTCAGAGGAGGGGACAGTAGTGTCAGGTACATCTGGCAGGTGGGCCACCTGCCAGGCATGGGCATCTGCCCTCTCATTGCCCATGATGCCGGCATGCCCCAGGACCATAATAAACAACACTGTCATGCCCTGCTTTTCGAATTGTGAGCAGTGAACTATGCACACCCTGAAAGATGGTATGTCTGTTATAGAGGGTGTGCAACAGCTAGAGGGAGGATAGGGAGTTAGTCGCAACCACAAAGTGTTGGTGATTCAAACGTTTGACAAATTCCAGTGCCCCGTGCAGAGTGGTGAGCTCTGCAGTTAAGACACTGGTGACGCCTGGAAGGTGGCCCCCTATGAGATGACCAGTTGTAAAGACTGACCAACCCACAGAGGTACCATCCTTCGACCCATCAGTGTAAACAAAAACATGGCCCTTACAGGTCAGAGAGAGGCGTCCAAACTCTTCTTGGTACACCGACCTATCAGTACTGGCTTTCGGGAGGTCTGTGAGAGTCAAATTAAAACTTGGCTCTGGTATTGTCTAGGGTGGCACAGAGGCCGGCAGTAATGGCTGCACCCTAGGTAGTGTCACACCCAGGCCAGTGAGACCATCCATCCACCGGTGGTTGAATGCCTGTCGCAGAGTGCAACTAAAAACGGCTGGGTGTGTAGGGTGCTGTGGCTGACCTTTCAGCCACAAAATATATGCAGCTGCCAAGCACTGCCACCGCACAGTCAGTGGTGGTTGACCAGACTCAGTGTAAAGGCTGAGCACTGTACTTGTGCAGAATGCCCCAACAGACATCAGGATGCCAGTGTGATGTATATTGTCAAGCATCCGGAGAGATGATGGAGCGGCCAGGCCATAAATGACACAGCCATAGTCGAGACGTGATCGAACAAGTGATCAGTAGAGCCGAAGCATCATCATTCGATCTGCCGCAAAACCAGTTCCCTGCAGGCATTGCAGAATATTAAGGGAGCGAAGGCACTTAGCCCTGAGCTCTTTCAAGTGTGGGACCCATGTCAGACGGCTGTCAAAACGGAAACCAAGAAAACGGGCTGCCTCTACAAGTGGGAGGAGGTGCCCATTCAGGGTAAGCTGAGTCATACACTTCTGTCATAAGCGAGGGCTTATGACAGAAGTGTATGACTGTTGTTTTCTCAGGGGAGAACTTATGCCGCGTGAGTTGGCAAACTCATTGGCACTATTGAGTGCCAGTTGCAGTTGACGCTCAATGTCGTGCATTGTGGCAGCCCGGTACTGGATGGGAAAGTCGTCCACAAATAGGGACGGCTGTCCCGGGGGGTGAATGGAGGAGGGAAAACCGTTCACCACAACAGCAAAGAGCGTCACACTGAGGATGCTCCCCTGTGGGACACAATTCTCCTGCAGAAAGGCAGAGGAGTAGGTGTTACCCACACGCACTCTGAAGGTCTGTTTGGACAAAAAGCTATGGAGGAAGAGGGGCAGATTACCCCTGAGCCCCCACTGGTGCAAGGTGCAAGGCAGAGGAGTAGGTGTTACCCACATGCACTCTGAAGGTCTGTTTGCACAAAAAGCTATGGAAGAAGAGGGGCAGATTACCCCTGAGCCCCCACTGGTGCAAGGTCTAAAATATACCATGGCGGCATGTGGTATCATATGCCTTCTCCAAATCAAAGAAAACAGCTACCAAGTGCTGTTGGTGGAGAAAGGCCTCACGTACCGCAGACTCCATTGTGATCAAATGATCCACTGGAGACCTGCCAGCATGGAAGCCACATTGGGCATTGGTAAGAAGGTGGTGCCATTCTAGATACTACACCAGCCGCCAGTTAAACAATCCGTTCCATGGTTTTACACGGACAGCTTGTCAAAGATATGGGCCTGTAATTCATGGGTAGGCTACTATCCTTTCCAGGTTTTGGGAGGGGAATGATGATAGCCTCCTGCCAGCCTACGGGGATTTTGTGCTGCTGCCAAATATAATTAAAAACCTCAAGGAGGTAGGAAAGACCATTCTCAGGTAGATGCTGTAGCAATTGGTTATGGATGTTATCAGGACCAGGGCAGTATTCCGGGCCCGTGCTAGAGCAGCCTGCAGCTCCCAAGGGGTAAATGGGTCGTTATACCCCTCAGCAACACCACCAGAAAAGTTAATTGGAAGGCGTTCTGCAGCTTCTTTCTGTTTGATGAAAGCTGCAGTGTAGTTCTGGGAACTGGAGATGGCTGCAAATGTGCTTGCCAGCTCCTCAGCCACCTCACAAGGCAGAAGTAAATGTCTCCCTTGCACAAGGAGACCAGAGCCACAGGATTGTAAGTACCTTCCCTGGACTTTTCTCAGCTTTTCCCAGACATTCTTGGATGGCGTGTGGTGGGTAAGCGAGGAGACATACTCACTCCATGAGGAGCGTTTGGCCTCCTTTATTACCCATCGTGCATATGCCTGGGCTCTGAGGTAGTTGACACGATTGGCATCAGTTGGATGAGACTGGAAGAGGCGAAGGTAGCCCCTGTGGGCCCGAATCGCACTGAGACAGTCCTCTATCCACCATGGCACCCGTGCTCGTGGAGGGTTACACGAACTCTGGGGAACAGATTCCAATGCTGCCCTGATCACCACCTCTGTGAAGTGGCTCACTAGATCGTTGACCCCATCAATATCATGCAGTGGGCGAAAGTGGATGCAACGAGCAAACTCCTCCCAGTCTGCCTGATGCAAACAGCACCATGGTGGTTGTTGGGGCAATGCCCCACTTCCACCAGGGTCAGACAGAACCTCCCATTGCAGACCTGGTGCCAACCCAGGAGAGCAGATGGAGAGGTTGATACAGGAAAGACCAGCAGTGGCAGTCATCACATGTGTGGGGGCACCAGTGTTGAGGACAATGAGGCCACTGTGTGACACCCATTGTTCCACAAGGAGCCCTCAGGGGTTGCGACTGTCCGAGCCCCATAGGGGGTTATGGGCATTAAAATCTCCCATAATCAGAAAGGGTATGGGAAGCTGGGCTGTGAGGGAGTCAAGGTCAACCCATGGGATATCAATCCCAGGAGGCAGGTAGAGGGAACATAGAGTGGTGGGCACATTCAGTTGCAGTGAAACTGCCAAGGCTTGGAGAGGCGTCTGCAAAGTCACGGGGGTATGCATTGTGCCTATTCTACCCCCCGGGCACACATGGGGACGAATCTTCTGCATTCACCCTAAAACACCAACACACCAACCAAAACAACCACTATTAATTGCTGTATGTTATGCTAAGGAGTTGGGGGTAAGCCAAGTAGTCATAACAGGCCGAACCCTAAGGAGGCTACTCGCAGGTAATGAGATAGGTGTAGAGGATGTAAGAAACGGGAAAGGGGAAATTAGCAGCACCCAACGTTCACTACCAACCACCCATGTTGGTAGTAACTTGGGCTTGCAGTGCTTAACTTCAATGATCTGACAAGCACTGGTATGTTCAATGCAACTCAGTCACAGTATGAGCTAGTAATTCCTATTCTATCTGCTCACAACATCCTACCCATCAGCTGCACATCAGCTGCACTCATTCTAGTTTTATGGCTTCTGTTCCATGCTTAATCCTGCAATCATGGACTTGTGAAGTCATGCATAATAACCAAATCAATGACTTGAACAAGAGTAAATCACAATGGTGAGCATGTTCTTAAATATCCTAAAAGTGGGAGGAATGGCGGTATGATGATACAAGGCACTCAGACTGAAAATGAGTATAAAGCAACTGTCAGAGAAAATCTAACTCCATAATGCATTTTCATGAGCAAATGTAACACAAAAATCATTTATAAACGTTTTTCTCTCTTGCAATGCGAGGAGTAATAAGTGTGACAGCTAAGGGGGAAAACTGAACTTGTAAAATAGGACCACATAAATGCTCCCAACCAAAAAGTGGTTTTCCCATCATATTATAGATGTTACCCCTTTCCCAGCATTATGTGCATCATATACATTTCATTACTTGCTTGTGCTACAACAATACACCACTTGTTCTACTCTATATTACTGCTACATTATTTGTTTTATTGGAGTAAAGCCATACTTCTTGATGAAATAATAATACAAATTTTTAACCCTACATTAGTCTATTAGACCAGTGGTTCTCAAAGAGTGTTCCATGAAACCACTTCAAGTGTTCTGTGATCTCAACATCATGTGACAAATATGTTGTAGGTATACACATGGGCAGTTTAAATGAAAGGTCATTTTCATCTCTGTGAGTCCAATGGTCATTTACTAGGTACTCAATTGTGAACTATTTCCACAATATTATCAAAGTGGCAATCTCTTATTTCACAACAACAACACTGATTTTAAGAAACTGGTCCAAACCAATCTTTATTTAAAACAATGCTTACATGTAGTATGTAGGGCAGTATGTAGATTAAGTTTACCCCTTGTAAAACTAAAAACATATTCAGTTAACGAGGAAGCAGAACAACCTATTTCTGATAATAAGGATTTTGAGGTAAGAATTTTCTAATGCTTCGTAATGTTTAGATTAGCTTCATTACCAATGAGTAAATTAAGACTGTCTCTAATATATAGGGTATACAGTAGTAGTAGTTTTTTCAATAAACATGGACTACCATAATGCAGAAATGATGGCCCATATGAATAAAGAGAAGTAAATGCTTTTACTGATAGTTTTGCACATTTGATATGAATAAAGAAGTAAGTTTTTGCTTCTTAAAGTAAAAAGTAAAAGTAAATACTTGTCCAAAAGTTAATACTTAATTTTTCTAGTAAATACTTAAAATGGTATGAATAAAAGCAAGTATTTACTGATTAATTTCAGTAAATACTTCAAAGTGAACAAGCTGGGAGCAACTTGAAACGACAAGTAATCAATATAGAAGTGAAGAAAAGGGATGTGTGCACTATTCACAGGCATATATTTCTGAAGCTATCATATTTCTTGATGCATGATGGCCCATAGATGAACTTTACCCATTGCTCTACTGAAATCTTTTGACCATAGGCAGCCAACCTTTTGTGTAAATAGCCTTTCCAGTCATTAGCAACCCAAAACCCATTGTGCTGAACATTCATATATGCCTGTTTCATGCATTTGGTGTCCCACACAACATTAATCTCTTAGGAATTATCATCATCATCATATCCTTATCCCGCCTGTGGCAGGATCAGGTCAGTGGGTTCTAGCCACAGGCAGATCCAGGCGGAGCAATGCAGCAATTGCTCCCCCTCCATGCCTCAATGGGGCACATATTTCATCTGATGCATTATTCAATTTTGCATCTCATGATGCATTTTCCCATTGCAATCCCCATTTCTATACTGCCAGTCCAAAAGTTACTGTCAAATCCAGTGTGCTAAACCAGTGGTTCTCAGGGAACACTAAACTGTGACATTTTACTTCACAGAACACTTACAATTCAACATAAACTTTAAAGCAGGTTGTACCCTTTCTACACTTGGTACTTACTACCACTTTCATCATCATCATCATCACACCCTTATCCCGCCCGAGGTTCAGTCGGGTCTGCAGGCTCCAATCCTCCACTCCCACCTATCCACCACCAGGTCCCCATCCACCCTGCATGCCTCCATGTCCCTTTGCACCACCTGCTCCCACGTGCGTTTTGTTCTTCCTCTACTCCTGGTGCCCCCAATTACCCGCAGTCCCATAATGAGCCTAGTAAGTTCCTCCTCTCTCCTCCTCATCACATGCCCATACCACCTCAACCTATTCTCCCTCATCTTTTCGGCGATGTCTCCCACCCCCAAACTACCTCTAACATATTCGTTCTGGTACTTACTACCACTTTATGTAACTATAAAACGAACAACTAGATAGAACCACTAGATGGAACCAATAGATAGAACCAATAGAACCACTATGCTAAACCACTGAGATAGGACACTGTCGGAGAAGCAGCAGAGGTCCTATTACAATTGCTAGCTAGATGTATACCAAGGGATTCTGAATATTTAAAAATATTTAGGGCACTCATTTTGAAGTATTCCCCTCTGATCCACCCTTAGTTCTAGCCCTCCACCCCTGCCTAGCTCCAAACTAGTCCCAAGTTTGTTTTGATTCTCCTCTACCTGATGAAAATGTGTTGCATTTCATCTCCATCTGCCATTTTTTTTAAAGCTTTAACTTAGAGTGTATTAGTTTTTACTGCAAAGTAAAAGTAAAAGGTTATTCATACCAGTTTAAGCCTTTACTTTTACTTGTACTTTTTACTTCAAGTAAATGCTTAAACTTATACTTAATACTTTGTAAGACTTTACTTTTTTTATTCATATGGCCCGATATCCCAGCTGCTAGTTGAGTCTGATGAAGAGAGAAAATTATGTTAGTGAATATGAAGACAACATTGAGGAACACCTTTCCTGAGGAATCAAGCCCTTCAAGTGACAGAAAAAAGCAAAGGAACCTTCATCTTTTATTGATTGTACTGTTATAATGCCAAATAAATCTAATCTTAGAGGTAGATGTAAACACAAGTGGTCGATACATGTCAGTCAGTCATGTGGTAGAAGTGCATCCAGAAATATTGTTCACTTTGTTCAAAGCAATATAGAAAAAGCAAAAGGAGCTTGCACTCCATTACAGGCATTTAATTTACTAATTCCTTCATCAATATTAGATACAATAGTCAGGCAGCAAATTTAATTAACCCTTCTATTGTGTTTGCAAGTACTGTACACATTTAGTGTTCAGGTCAATATGACCCAATGAAAAATTTAATGGAATTGCACTGCATATTTTTTGAATAGATAATTTTATTTATAACATTGATGACAGAGATTTACTAAATGCTTTTTACACAGATATTTAGAACATTTTTCACAAACAATATTTGTCTTATCATTTGAAGATGGGCAAAAATTGCATCTCTTTCTTTTCAATGTGTTTCGAGCATCACTTTTTGTTTCACTAGATATGGATTGCAGTTGATGTACTACCTTGGCTGCATTTTCACATCTAAGAAAAAAATAGATAACCTGTATTATTTTTCAATAATGGCTAGGGATCCATTTTTACCTTGGTAAATTTGATCGATCCTTTATCAGTGGTTCAACAAGTGACTTTCCAAGATCCTCTAAAAAAATTCTTCTCTTATAGAGTTTTTCTTGCCATTTAGGGTTAATTTCTTGCCACAACACAAAAGCATTGTAGGATGATGTATCAATCATATTGAAAAAAAAGTTATTGCCCATCTTTTGGTCTGCCTTCTGCATGTATATTCATTGAGCAGTTGATCCAAAGTATCAACAGTACCTTTTGTTTTGTTATAATCCATTATAATTGTGGGCTTCTTATCTTTTCTGTCACTTACATTGGCATCCTTATGCATTGTACTCAGAAGTGTTTCAACTTTATTTTTTTTAGGAACATATGATACAATAGTATATCATTGGTAAAGTAAAATTTTGAGGAAAATGGAATTTTCTTATGTTGCATGAAATTTTTTGGCAACTCCGGTTTATGTTTTCTAATTGTTCCTAAAATTGTAAACTTTTTCTTTAGTAAACACTGTCCTAACTCATAAGAAGTGAAAAAGTTGTCACAAGTGACATTATATCCTTTCAAACCATTTGTCAAATCCAGAACAACTCTCATTCCTTGATTTTTTTTTCTGGCTTTGCTCCATGAACTTTTCCAGTATCAATTTGCAAAGAATGGGCATCAGCAAATTTTGAATCACATAATGTCCAAATTTTTATGCCATATTTTGCAGGCTTATTGGGCATGTACTGCCAAAATGGACACCTCCCACGAAATGACACTAACTGTTCATCCACTGTAATATTCTCATTAAGGTTATATAATTTTGGCAAAATCTCAGTCCACTTTTCCCAAATTTCCCAAATTGGTGCAAGTTTGTCCATTTGGCAGGCCTGTCTCCTTTTTGTTTTGTCATCAAATCTCAACATTCTTGATATCATGTGAAATCTCTGCAATGACATTGTTGCTCTAAACAATGGGCGTCCAGTTGATGAATTCCATAAGCTTTGAGTTGCTTCTTTGCTGGATTTGTAAACTAGATATGCTGGATTTGTAAACTAGAAATCAAGATATGCTGTAAGTTTTTCCAGTCATTACCAAGAACAACATTTCCTTCTTTGTTTGACATTTTTAGAATTGTATCCAAATTAGAAGGTGGAAAAAATAACAAAAAGCATGATTTTACATCAGTTACTCATGAAACAGCATACCTTGTTGTTCCTGCTGTTAGCTTTATTACATTAGAAGATGAAGCATGACCAATTTGTTTAGTTAGTACCATTTTCCACTGTATTCTGTCATTCTTTGAACATTCAGACGTGTTGATTGAATTATCACTGTAACTTTCATCCTCTGATTCACTTACATATTCAGATACATAATCCTCCACATCAGAAATAACACTTTGATCACCATCTGTTAGGTACAATGCTTCTTCATGAGATTGCTTTGATGCCATTTTGACAACAAGAAAAACTAATCCACACCACTAAAAATTGAAACAGGTCTATACACATCTTATAGCCTTTATGAGTCATCCATCCTGCATGAGTCATCAACAATTTGCAACCTCTGACTACATGTTCTTAATGTTAAACGAATACTGGTCATATTGACTCGAAAACAACCAGTGTAAAAAATTTAATTTCATGCCTCAGTTTTTTGGTGTTCATTTAGAGATTTGAATTACAATAAAAGTCAAAAAATATTAAGTAATAATATTGATTTTAAAAGATTTCACAGACGTTTAAAGTTCTCAATGGGTCATATAGAAGCGAAACACAATAGAAGGGTTAAACCAATAAACATATGGAACTCAAAGTGCTACTATTACAGATTGTTGTTGTTTGTTAGTGTATTAGGGCCCATCAACAACAAAATTCATTAGGTTGTTGTTGTTGTTTGTTGGAGTTTAAGGTCCCGTCAACTACGAGGTCATTAGAGACCCGTCCACTGTATAGTTCTAATGCATATACTGCACAGACACTACACTAATGCGACGATTTTTGGGCATTAGCAGTACACAGCTTTCCCGAGCGACCACCCATGTCAGTACTAACTGGGCTTGCGTTGCTTAACTTCAGTGATAAGGTCATTAGGGCCCAGAAGGACAATCACCATGGTAGGGGTGTAAATGGCCATCCCACCATGGTGGCAATAAATAACAGCAAAAACACTAATCATCATAACAATAAAAAGGCAATAGCCCAATAAAATTTCAGAACAAATATAGGCAAAAGCCAAAACACAAAGAAAGATAAAAGTAGCAAAAGCCAAAACAGAAAAAAACACTAGAAGTGGCAAAAGCCAAAAGAGAAATAACAATAAAAGAGGAAAAAGCCAAAAGAGAAATAACAATAAAAGAGGAAAAAGCCAAAACGGACATAACAATAAAAGTGGCAAAAGCCAAAACAGACATTACAATAAAAGTGACAAAACCCAAAACGTAAAACACAAATAACAATAAAAAGGCAAAAGCCAAAACACACAATAATAAACGTGGCAAAAGCCAAAACAGACACATAAATAAAGGCAAAAGCCAAAATAATACAAGAATGCAAAAACTGTCTAAAAACAATGTATAAATCAAGTCTAAAAACAATCCATGTATAATTCAAATTTTGTGAAAGAGGCTGGCCTCTTTCACAAATACGAGCGAGTTCTCCATTGCCTGGGGGTTATTCCCAAGTGAAGTGGAGAGCTCTGGACTGACTCCCAGTCGCCATCTAAGCTCTCGGTATCTCTCACAGTGACTAAAGATATGCACAACTGTGAGAGGCTCCCAACACAAGTCACACCATGGCTGATCCTCACCCCGTAGAATGTAGGAGTGGGTGAGGAACGTGTGACCGATTCGCAGCTGAGCAAGGACAACCTCCTCCCTCCGTGACTGGTGGCACAAGGACACCCAGTGCTCTGAAGTGGCCTTAAGTGTGCGGAGTTTGTTGGTGGTCTCTGCAAACCACTGGGACCGCCATTGGTCATGGATGGCCTGCCGCACCATCGGGAGAGCAACGGAAAAGGGGACAGCAGTGTTTGGTATATCTGGCAAGTGGGCCACCTGATGGGCATGGGCATCCGCCCTCTCATTGCCCATGATGCCAACATGCCCCGGGACCCACATGAACAACACTGTCTTGCCCTGCTTACGAATCACAAGCAGCAATCTGTGCACACCCTGGACGATGGCATGTCTGCCATTTGGGGTGTGCAACAGCTGAAGGGAGCATAGGGAGTCAGTCGCAACAACAAAGTGTTTGTCGTTCAATACTTGGATGAGTTCCAGTGCCCTGTGTAGAGCTGTGAGTTCTGCAGTTAAGACACTGGCGATGCCTGGAAGGCAGCCCCCTATGAGATGACCAGTTGTAAAGACTGACAAACCCACCGAGGAGCCATCCTTTGACCCATCCGTGTAAATAAAAACATGACCTCAATAGGTCCAAGAGAGGCATCCAAACTCTAGATGGTACACTAACCTTTCGGTACTGGTTTTGGGTAAGGCTGCAAGCAATAAATCTAAACTTGGCTCTGGGACTGTCCAGGGTGGCACAGAGGCCGGCAGTACAGGCTGCACCCTAGGCAGAGTCACACCCTGGACAGTAAGACTGTCCATGCACCGCAAGTGTGTAGGGTGCTGTGGCTGACCTTTCAGCTGCAAAATATATGCAGCTGCCAGGTACTGCCGCCGCAGTCAGTGGTGGTTCGCCAGCCTCAGCATAAAGGCTGAGTATTGGACTTGTGCGGAACGCCCCAATGGACACCCGGATGCCAGTGTGTTGAACACTGTCCAGCATCCGGAGAGCAGATGGAGCAGCCAGGCCATATACTCTGCAGCCATAATCGAGACGGGATCGAAGGAGTGACCGGTAAAGTCATAGCATCACCGTTCGATCTGCCCCAAAACCAGTTCCCTGCAGGCACCGCAGAATATTCAGGGACCGAAGGCACTTAGCCTTCAGCTCCTTCAAGTGCGTGGGACCCATGTCAGACGGCTGTCAAAACGGAGACCAAGAAACTGAGCCGCCTCTACAAATGGGAGGAGGCGGCCATTAAAAGTAAGCTGAGGCTCAGGGTGGAGCCCTCGCTTACGACAGAAGTGCATGACCATTGTCTTGTTAGGGGAGAACTTATAGCCACGTGAAGCGGCAAACTCGTTGGCACTATTGAGTGCCAGTTGCAGCGGACGCTCAATGCTGTGCATCGTGGCAGCCCGGTACCTGATAGAAAAGTCGTCCACAAAGAGGGACGACTTTACCAGGGGGTGAACGGAGGATGGTAGGCCATTCACTGCAACAGCAAAGAGCGTCACACTCAAGACGCTCCCCTGTGGGACACCATTCTCCTGCAGGAAGGCCGAGGAGTAGGTGTTACAAACACGCACTCTGAAGGTCCGTTCGGACAAAAAGCTATGGAGGAAGAGGGGCAGATTACCCCTGAGCCCCCACTGGTGCAAGGTCTCTAGTATACCATGGCGCCATGTGGTATCATATGCCTTCTCCACATCAAAGAAGACAGCCACTAAGTGCTGTCTGTGGAGAAAGGCCTCACGTACTGCAGTCTCCAGTGAGATCAGATGATCCACCGAAGACCTGCCAGCACGGAAGCCACATTGGGCATCGGCAAGAAGGTGGTGCCGTTCCAGATACCACACCAGGCGCCAATTAACCATTCGTTCCATGGTTTTGCAAAGACAGCTCGTCAATGAGATGGGTCTATAATTTGTTGGAAGGCTACTATCCTTCCCAGGTTTTTGCAGTGGGATTATAGTAGCCTCTCGCCAACCTGCAGGGATTTCCTGCTGCTGCCAGATATAATTTAATACCTCAAGGAGGTATCTAACGCCTTTCTCTGGTAGGTGTCGTAGCATTTGATAGTGGATGCTATCTGGTCCAGGGGCAGTATCCCTGGCTCTTGCTAGAGCTGCCTGGAGCTCCCAAGGGGTAAATGGGTTGTTATACCCCTCAGCGACAACCCCAGCAAAATTAACTGGGTGGCGTTCTGCAGCGAGTTTGGACTGCATAAATGCTGCCGTGTAGTGCTGGGAACTGGAGACGGCTGCAAACGTCCTTCCCAGTTCCTCAGCCACTTCAGACGGCAGAAGGCAATGTCTCCCTTGTACAAGGAGACCGGAGCCACATGATGGTAAATATCTGCCTTGGATCTTCCTCAGCTTTTCCCAGACTGTCTTGGAGGGTGTGTGACGGTAAGTGAGGAGACGTACTGACTCCATGAGGAGCGTTTGGCCTCCGTGATCACCCGTCGGGCATATGCCTGGGCTCGGAGATAGTCGATAGGATTGGCCTCGGTAGGACGAGATTGGAAGCTAAGAAGGGCTCATCGGCGAGCCCGAATTGCACTCCCAACAATCCTCTGTCCACCATGGTACCCGTGGTCGTGGTGGGTTACACGAGCTCTGGGGGATGGATGCCAATGCTGCCCCGACCACCTCCTGTGTGAAGTGACTCACTAGGTCATTGACCCCATCAAAATCCCACAATAGGTGAAAGTAGATATGGCGGGCGAACTCCTCCTAGTCTGCCTGACGCAGACACCACCATGGTGGGTGTTGGAGTAATGCCGACGTCTCCACTGCTAATCCTAATGGGGAAGTGATCACTTCCACAAGGGTCTGACAAGAACTCCCACTGCAAACCTGGTGCCAACCCAAGAGAGCAGATGGATAAGTCTATACACAAGAGACCACCAGTGGCAGTCATCATATGCATGGAGGCACCTGTGCTAAGAACAATGAGACCATTGTGTGACACCCATTGTTCCACAAGTCGCCCTCTGGGGTTGTGACTGTCCGAGCCCCATTGAGGATTATGGGCATTATAATCACCCATAATCAAGAAGGGTCTTGGAAGCTGGGCACTGAGGGAGTCGAGGTCTGCCCATGGGATATAAATCCCAGGAGGCATGTAGAGGGAACATGGAGTGGTAGGCACATCCAGGTGCAATGAGACCGCCACTGCTTGCAGAGGCATCTGCAAAGCCACTGGCAAATGCATGCACCCATTCCAGATAAGGATAGCCATCCCTCCCACAGGGTGGCTTCCTTGCTGCCGGGTGTCTGAATATGTAGTGTACCCCCGTAGTGAAATGGAGGTATCACTCTGACACAGGATCTCCTGGAGGGAGATGCACATGGGGTGGTGCCTAGAGATCAGAAGTTGGATCTTGTCCCTCTTGTGGGAAAACCCTTGACAGTTCCATTGTT
The DNA here is from genome assembly GCA_013389805.1 of Trigoniulus corallinus. NCBI lineage: Eukaryota > Metazoa > Arthropoda > Diplopoda > Spirobolida > Trigoniulidae > Trigoniulus > Trigoniulus corallinus. Next base: position 24,646,670 of record JAAFCE010007744.1, read on the forward strand.
GGAAATTCACCATCACGTGGACTTAGGTGGCTTGTTTCTATTCTTCCCTTTTCTCCATCCCATTGCAGAAAACAGAGCGCTCCTCCATCTTGAAGGAGGAATCCCCATCGTGCCGCACTTTGGGCATGAAACCACTCCATGCTCTATGTCGTTGGCCAGAGAGGTTGGGTGGATGAACCAAGGACACACGTCCTGTGGCTGTAGTGGGAGGTGTCCCTAGTTTCTTTCCAGCTGTCTCACCCACCACCCCTTCCGTGGAGGAGGCTGGCTGGGCTGAGACAGAGAGGGAGGCCTTCAAGAGAGATGCCTCTCTTTGATGAGAGGCATCTGGGGCCTCCAAAGAAACTGGCACCGCCATTATTGGGGGGCCTATGCATGGGCCAGAGGCGGTGGTGGAGCCAGGAGCCATGGAAATGGGTTCACGGTCCATCTGGCAGCCAATGCTTGCACATAGCGGCACCCCCAAGGACCGAGGTGCGGCGGACAGCCACCACACCCTGGTCTCCAAGCTCCTCTGCTATTTGCTCCTCTCACTCCCCACGTAGATCGGGGCACCGCACCACATTTCTGCTGGTGTTTATGGTGAGATGCGGTTCGACCACAATGGGGATATCACCAAGCTTCAGCAGTTTCAGTAATGTCTCTATCTGGTGAGGGGCAGATGTCTCCACCAACAAGGTGCCATTGTGCCAAGGTGCCAGCAATGCCCTTGATGGCTTTGGCAATAAGGAAGGGCGACGCCTTCCCCTAGGCTTCTCCATCCTCCCCAGAGATGGAAATAAACTGGGGAGGGTAGGAAGAAGGTATGGATGGTGGTTGGACTGCACCTAAATTCTTAGACGCAGGTAACATGCTGAGCATCGGCTTTGGAACCCTGCACCTTAAGGCTAAGAGGTCGTTGCCTCTTGTTAAGGGCAGGTGCCGATGCCGTAGACGCCACAGGTTCGTTCCCTGATCCGGTTGGCTTACTGGGGGAACGCAGCCTCTTTGTTGGAGCAGTACATGTCTCCATCAGCTCAATGGCAGCTAGCCCACTCAGTTGGGTGGGACCGAGCCCGCCATCTTCCGGTTCAACACAAGTCAGTAAAGAAGAAGGGGGAGGGGTATGGTTATTTGATGAGGCCCCCAGCCTCGGTTTTAGGGTTGCCATAATTTTTAATAATTATGTGTTCACTGCCCGCAGGTGTTACCCACCACATGGGGGCCCAACGAGGGGACGCCCATTCGGGTCGCCAAGATTCCTCAGGCAGTATACCATTAGGGTGGCATAATCCCCGAGTACTGGACCATTGGCATCGGGGTTGACTGCCAGTCTGCTTACAGTCACCCTAGGAGGCATAAACACTTATGCGCCCCCGGCTGATTGACCAAGACCAGGCTACTGCCTTGGCCTCCCGTTTTCCCTGGAAGCTGTGGCCAAAGTGATGTGTTGGGGCTGTAGGCCGCAGCCTTAATCCTCGATGTCTGTCAGCCAATCCACAAGTGTGAGGTGGCTCAGAGACATTGCAGGACACGCACCTCCTGAATCACCAGGACCCACTTTTCCCAGGGGTGCAGGTCTCCATGCACGGCAAACACGCAGGTAGGCGTTTGTTTATGGTCACCTCAGTGAGGAGCCTTCATCGACCGAGATCAAGTCAGTCATCCAGTAAAGGATGGAAGGACAATGACAACCACCATGATGGTATCGTCCTGTCCAGGCCACAAGTAATGGCCAATGACGATAGTGGTGTCATCCAATCAGGGGCAAGAAACAACTAAACCATGGATGGGGCTCTAATAACGTTGTAGTTGAAGGGCCTTAAAACACCAACAAACAACAACAATGAAATTCATTTTCCTAAGCTAAAGATAGCCAAAAGTAATTGTGCTTTAACACAAATTGATGATATTCATGAGTGTCAAAAAGATGCATCAGAATCAGACTGTGAAGAAATAGCTTCAGAAATAAGTGGCACAGATTATGAATTAGAAGAAACAAATGTCATTCCTGTGGAAATGATGAAATCAAAAGATGGTTGTTGTGTTGTTTGTTTAGTGATCCCACACCTACATGTCATTCTAAATAAAAAAATATTTTGAGAAGTTCCTTGGATAAAGTTATTTTACCTCTTTAAAAATACTTGGAATCTCCATTTTATGCATTTTGGCTTTTTATGGACTCAAGAATTATTGAATAGATTGCAAAGATTACAAATTTGGAAGCAAATAGGTGTTCAAATTTGTGGAAGGTGTTCAAAACGCAATCATCTCTATGGCCTTCCAATATTTAGATCAGTAATGGGAATTCAAAGAATCAAAGCTTACTGAGATTTATAAGATCTGATAAACAGAGTAGAAATAAAAAAGAAAAAAGACAAATTAGCAACTTTTAGAGGTAGTTGAGAAAAAAATTAATAATTTAATAAAATTCTATATTCCAGGAAAAAAATATGACGGTCAACAAACAACTAATCCCATTTGGAGGTCATTGCCCTAACAGACAGTATATGCCTGATAAATATGGCATGGAAGATTGGTGGTCATGTGACTCAACAATATATTATCCATTGAAGGCAATTCTATTGGTTAATATGTACTGTACACTACCATATCAAAAGTCATGGGACACCATCACTTCAATCTATTGACGCCCACTGTACTCAGTTGAGTACAGAACTTTGAGAATTTCACCCATGTCCAAAGTATAATATACCATTATGTCTTTCTCTGAATTGATTGTGAACATGACAAACTCTAATTTAAAAATATCTTTAAAGAAATATATTGCTGCAAAAAGTCAGTTTAACTGTAGTTTTTGTGATGAAAGTTTCTATATTACAAAGATTTTGGTTTGAATTATTTTGCACTTCTAGGTAAATATTTTCCGAAATGTTATTGTAGGCATAATTAATATACTATATAGAATACTATGCACTTCATGGATAATTTATATACTGGAAGTTAATTAATTAATTCAAGCAACTTTGAAGGTGTACCATAGATAAAAACCTCCATGGTAAAGTGATGTTTAGCAGCAAGGTGTCAATATTTTATATTTCTCAGGAGATTGTCAGTAGTAAAACATGCTACAAAATGTCACTTTTTCAAGAAAAGGTACTTATTGTTAAAAATAGCATGACCCAACATATGTGACAAGAAGGACACCATCCAGGAAGGGGTTTTTTATGGGGGCTATTTTGGATATGAGCATCCTTACATACACTTTTAAGAACACATCTGGTTGAGGGAAATAAAAGCATTAAGTGCAAGCCCTACATCTTCCTCCAACTAAAACAAGGATGTCACATGTGGTTGGGAAGAAAATGAAGTGATTGGACGCAGCATGTGGCTTCACAGCTGGACCATTTTATATAATGTACTCATTGTTTTGTTTCTCTATACTGTATATATGACTGAAATTTATACTGTTTTAAGTCTCATTCTCATTTTGTTTATTGAATAAAGTTGTGTTCAGTCAGAAACCATGCACGGCTGAGTGCAGTACCAACTTGGAGGATGTGTTGGGACTGTGGTGTTTATAGCAGCAGTGCATGGCTGGGCTTGTCATTTAGCCAGAATTTAATAAGACTAGGCCACAGGGTCTAACCAATAAAGGGCTGAACTTTGCCCAGGAATAAAAGTGAACAGCCAGAATGAAAATGGAATCTATGTGCCAAAAACGAAGCACTCTAACGGCTGCAGTGACCAACATGGCTAAAGAAGTCAAGGATCTAAGAGCTGGAACGTCAGACACTGATGAGTTTGTCCAACCTGTTAGAAGGAAAGTTGAACCTGTTGATGAACAGGAAGGAACTCCTCCAAGATTCGGATGCTGCATTGGATTAAGATGAGGTAGAAAAAGATTTTGAAGTAGTGTTACATTACAAGGACCTCATCTCATCTACCAAAGTGAAAATTGAGCAGCATCTGAGAAGATCCATGGAAAGCCTGCATTGCAAAAGAGATTGGGCCAGTTCTAGCAGCTCTTCACGTTCTGAGGGTGATGGCCCTCACAGGACGAACCTTCAGGCTCCCAAAGCTAGAGCTGGGAAGGATTTTGGGATCAATTCAAGGAAGAAGCTATTTGCATTAATCTGGTAAGGAAGGACGAAACCACTGGGTGTGACATCATCATGCCCCCCCCCCCCGAACCAGGTGGTTTAGCAGATGAGGAAGAATGGTTTGATGACGATTTTGAATAACTTTCTTAGCCACAGGACATTCTGGGAACGCTATTAGTCTTAAACCATGATGATGATGATAATGGTAATGATCGAGACACCAGTAATGAAATAATCACCAATAATCACCATCACATACTTATCCCACCTGTGGTCTGCAGTTTCACTGAGCATGCTTTGACTGGGGGCACTCCCAGCCAGGTGTCTTCAACCTGCAGGAATATTGACCGGGTTGTCTGTGGGGGATGCCAGCCTACCCCACTTGTTCCAACACCACATTATCCAAAATTATAATATTGCATTGTGTCTGACCTATTGCACATTAACAATAACCAATCTCATGCACACACATGCAGAACCAACATATTGACAAATGGAATATCAAAATTTGGTGGTGGGTATTGTTTACATATTTATTAGACATGGTTGTAATAACTGCATGGTGCATTTTGGGATAGCTGGGATTTTCAAGGATCATTGCTGGAAATTATCTAAGACAAAACCTACCATGAACATCTAAAAAGAAATGCCCATCATCTTCAACAATTGGCATTTGGCCACAAGAAAGCTCTTTGGTCTCTAGCCGACATGATCTTGGGTCTTCCAGTCGTAGATGGAACAGTTGTGGTGCCTTTCTCTTTCCAGGTCCAGATGACGTTGTGAACAGTCGATTTTGGGATGTTTAGCAGAGTTGACATCTCCCTAGCAATTTTGCCTGCGAGATGGCACCTGACAATAGTACCTCTTCGTTAGTCTGAAAGCTCTTTTCTTTGAGACATTCTTTCAGCATTCATGGAAGTATCATTTCATAATAGTGTACTCTCTGTTATATAGTGCTGGGAGGAATACCACCTATGATATTGCAAAGGAATGTCACATTTTCATGCAAATAAGGGTTGTCACATGACTTGTGATAGGGTAGTATATTTCAACAATGAAAGTTTCCCAGTGAAATCTTCCCCAACAAAATATTTCACCCATTATAATGAACGTAAGATATGATGAACCATTTTTAGTACATTTTCCTGGTTCATTATAACCAGACTTCACTGTATTTTACAAATTTTGATTTAGCAAAGAAATTTTACCTTCACAATTTTTACTACACAAGTCTAGGGTTGAGCATTCCTGAATATTTGGTCTTACAAAAACCCCACCTTTAGTTGTCCTTCTTTCAACAATTAATCATACTAAAACAGTAGACCAGGAGGAAAAGGGACCAGAAATAATTTTACATCACAATGAAGCAACATGTGGAGTTGATGTTTTGTACATAAAGGAGTGTGGAAGTGTGTTGCAGAGCTTCAGGTTAGAAAGTGAAGTCTCTGGTTATTATCAATCATTTTTGGTGGGGGTTTCTGTACATATTTGTTGTATATATAACCTTTAATTTGGACATACTGTTATGTGTTATCACTTTACTACTTTTAATATTAAGTGATTCCAGAAGATTGCTTTTGGTTTTTCTACACAGGATGCCTTGTGATGTGTGCTACCGGTGACTCATTCTAAAAGAATTGCATATGGTGGAATTTGAGGTGTGGCACTATCTAAAGGAATTCCCTCATTTAGTTGTAGGATTTCATATGCATTTATTTTAAAGTGTGGTTTTCATTGACAAAAAGTTATCAGTTGATGACTTATAGCATATTTTAAATTATTGTAAGGGTGCATGCAAGAAGTGATTGTAATTTGTAAATTGTTTTAGGGGCCACTAATTGTTATTTGTACTTCAGTATAGTGGAATAATGCACCACTGTGGGAGCTCTTTGTTTTACAATGCCTATTAAGAAGGTTGCAGAGTGTGGTGGTTGCTAAGATCCAGGTTGAGATCAGTATGTTACAGGTTACCATCATGAGCCCCAGATCTCTAGTAGCTAGCTAGCCAAGGGTAGGATGAGGCCTAAAATTGAGTCACCATCACCTTCAGCAAGAATATTGGGGATGCCATCAGGTAGTAAAACAGACACCAAAATGGATAAAACAACCCTGTGAGTAATGCCACAGGCTCTAAAGGAGGTAGGGGAATTGCAACCAAAAAATGAACAAATTTAACCCAGATTTCAAAGGATGGTGGTTAGGGATTTTGCCTGTGGAAGATTGGCAGAGGCCAGTGAAGGGGGCACTTAATCAGTGCAAAACCCATTACTAGGAAATCTGTCATTCTACTTGGGGACACAGACTTAAGGGGTGTTGACAGCTGCCCTCAACCCTGATCCTCATTCATTTTCGCTATTTTTTTCCAGCACTTTGCCATTCTGGTGTTGTTGTCTCACCAATCTTCCTGTACCTGGTTTTGGTCCACTAAACTAGACATAGCTCATTGAAGGCTTCTGTTAATCCAATTTTCATGACTCCATGTTCCAAGCCTGTATGGCTGAGGCTATCTTTATCCTGCCCTCTGTACCCATCTACTAGGGTGAGGTTCTCCCACCCTTGGTGGAATGCTGCACTTCCCATCAGGCTCCAGTGGCTTGTGCTCATAGGACCTGGAAGGGTTCCTTCAATCTTAAAGATTATGCAGTTTTCTCAGCTAAGAGGCATGTCTACAAGTCCAGAGGGAAAGCAGCCCATGTGGCCATATTTCACCCAAACACATCCCTGTCGTCTCTCTGGGCCTATCCTCCCCAGGTTTTTGGAGTGGGATTATAGTAGACTCTCCCCAGCCTGCAGGGACTTTGGGCCAACCAAAGATCAGCACCAAGGTGTCAGATGGGCAGGATTCTCCTTCCCGTCGGACCGAGGTGCGGGGAACAGCCACCACACCCTGGTCCCTGAGCTTCCGTTTGGGTGGCATAATCCCCGAGTACCGGACCATTGCCATCGGGGTTGACCGGGTTACTGCCTTGGCCTCCCGTTTTCCCTGGAAACTGGAGCCAAAGTGATGTTTTGGAGACTGTGGGTCGCAACCCTAGTCCCCGATGTCTGTCAGCCACCTCACCAGTGTAGAGTGGCCAAGAGACATCGCAGGGCATACGCCTCCTCAACCACCAGGATCCACTTTTCCCAGGGGTGCGGGTCTCCATGCACGGCAAACAAGCGGGTAGGAGTTTGTTTATGGTCACCTGAGTGAGGAGCCTACATCGACCGAGAACAAGTCAGACCGAACACTGGAACAACCACGATGTTGGTATCGTCCTGTCCATAAAACGTCATAGACAAAGACGACATTGGTGTTGTCCAGACTGGGGCAAGAAAAAGTCACCTATTACGACATGCAGGTATGCAGTGTGCCTATTCTACCCCGGGCACACATGGGTATACCAGAATCAGGGTAACACTAGGTCACATCTAGTTGAGTTTCTCATTTAATTTCGTTTATATCTGTTTAATTAACTAGATTTGTCATGATGCTTTCTATAAACATCTAGTAAACTGCCAAATGCAAAGAAAAATGAAAGGCGGCCAGGTTGCTGCCTTGCGAGCTTGAATGTCTTTCGAAGTAAAGCGAGTGCTTGAAGGTTAACCACTCAGCACTGTTTGTGAATTAGGGTGACTAATTTTTTGTCCAGTGAGCTTATCTAACTCTCCTCTATAATGGGATATCTGGAGAAGAATGGCATCTTTAGCAACAACCATCACGGGTTTAGGAAAAGGAGACCATGTGACGCCCAAATGGCTTGCTTGATGCATTATATTCAAAAGAATTTCAAAAGGGCTTTAGACAACAGAAAGAAGGTCGATGTATTCTTGGACTTCGAACAGGCTTTTGTCATGGTACCCCATGTTCAGCTGGTTTCAAAAATGTCCAGCTTAGTTGTACAAGCAAGGTTACTCAATGGGCAAGGTCCTATCTGCTTCATAGACAACAGAGGGTCCTTTTCAAGGGCAGTACATCTGAATGGAAACCTGCATTAGGGGTCCCTCAGGGAAGTGTATTGGCTCCTTTGTTATACATTCTCTATGTTAATGACATAGGGCTTGATACTAATTCCTTTTCTGAACTATTTGCAGATGACAAATGGACAATTGGTGTGTAAGATGGGAATTGACTTTAAATCTGCAAGTGTAGGATGCTCATGAAATCTAGATCTAGGAAGCTACTGGATTTTGATTACTACATAGGTGAAGGTCAAGAGTGTTGTGACCCATAAGCATCTTGGAATTATTATAAATAGTCAAGGTACCTGTAGGGATCATATTAGTAAATTGGTGGAGAGGGCTGGTCAATTCCTCCTCTGATTAGTAGATTCCTTTGGGACAGCACAAAGAAGGTAATAGAAACAGCACATATTTCAATTGTGCAAACAATTTTGGAGTATGGTAGCCCAGTTTGGTTTCCCTTCAGGCAGGATTTATCTTGGGAGGCAGCAAGAATTGTACTCCACTGGTTTTCTTATAGGAAGAGTGGGTCTCACATGATTAGGGAATTAGGGTGGGAAACACTAAACCAGCAGCATATACAGTATCTCACAGCATTAGTCATCAGACTGCTGCTGTTCGGGTGCAATGGACCTCTGGTTGAAAGTGTGCATAAGGGCTTAGTATTAGGGGCAAAAGGATCATTCATATAAATTGAATGAGATTAGGGCCCAGACAACTCATACTACTGGTCTTTCTTACCTAGGACCATTTAACAATGGAATAGCCTTCCAGAGGATCTTTTCCAGCAATCTTTCTTTTTGTGTAATATCATGGGTCTATTTTTTGTTCCACAACTAATTTGTAAGGATGGTAATTCAGATCATACTGTAAACTGCGACGAGCTGATGAGATTTCAATGTTCAGTGCTTGGCATTTGTTCTTAATCAATGATGGGCTTATCTCAATAGTGTTACTCACAGATTTGATGTTTTCTGGGGTTCACAAGGTCTTCTGACGACCCATGGACTTTGGATCAGTGCAGAGGCTATTTTTGTAAGTTGTGACCTAATTGAATATCGTGCCATGAGCAGGAATCAGATATCGTTGCTGAATCATGAAATGTTTCCAAAATTCACATTGCACCTGCATAACATCTACTCCACATACACAACGTTGCTTCGCAAAGTACACCATGATGACTAATAATTATGAGATTAAAATTGATACTTGGCACTACAAACAGAGGGTGGAATGGTCCCTGTATCTCATGATATCCAGATCTAGGAAGCTACTTGATTTTCATTACTATATTGGTGGAGTGAGGGTTGAAAGGGTTGTGACCCAAAAAAACCTTGAAATCATTTTAAATAGTCATATTGGTAAAGTGATTGGGAAGGTGGGTCAATTCCTCATTTCAGTTAGTAGGGTCCTCGGGGACAGCACAAAGGAGGTAAAAAGAAGCAGCATCTATTTCAATGGTATGCCCAATTTTGAAGTATGGTAATACAATTTGTTTTCCTTTCTTGTGGGACTTATGGTAGTGGATTGAAAGGATCCAAAGGAGGGCAGCAAGAGTTGTACTCCAGAGGTTTTCTCACAGGTAGAGCATGTCTGACATGATTAGGGAACTAGGGAGGGACACCCTTAAAGCAGCAGCATATAGAGCATCAGTCTTTTTATCAGGCTGCTGCTACTAGGGTGCAGTGTTCCTCTGATTGGAAGTGTGTCCCTGGCTGAATATAAAGGGAGAAAGCACCATCCATATAAATTGAAGGAGATTAGGGCATAGACAGACTGATACTACTTGTCGTTTTACCAGGACCATTCCACAATGGAATAGCCTTGGATAGCATAAAGTGGAGGGCTTCCTCAAAGGAAAGCCCACCATTACTAGTATTGTAGGGGGCACTAGTATTATAGCTTAGTGCAGTGGTGGCAAACCGTTTTTTGAATACAGGTCACAATAACACGAAAAAAGAGCAAAAAAGTTGTTCATGGGTCAGTTGCAATCACTATTTAATTTCATGAATGAAAAATTATTAGAGAACATCTTCATAATGCCCTTATCCCGCCTGTGGCAGGGTCGGATCTATGGGCTCTAACCTTCAGGTCCCTGTTCAACCCACACACTATGATACGATAAACTAGATATGATTCACGTTTGGGAGGGTCACTTCAAATTGCATGGTTGGTCAGTTTGTGACCCATGGGTCACAGGTTCGCCACCACTGGGTTAGGGCTTTAGGAATCTTATGGTTGTATATGTAGGAATGAGAGTTTGTCTCTACACTGCCATATAGGCCAAATAAGGCTGCTTGCAGTGTAGTGAATTAGAATATACTCTAATCGATTGCCCATGGCCTATTTCATGAACACTCTTGACTATTGTGGAATTGCTGCATTTGTAATTTCGGGGAAATGCAGCCAAACTGGAATATGGACATAAATAAAAGGAGAAGATTGTTTCTTGTAGCAATTGCTGAAGAACTTGTTCTTCCTCACATCAGGTCAAGAAAATCAACTGTTGGTCTCCAAAATAATATAACCAAAGTCACTGCAGCATTTGAAGAGGCAATTTTAAAAATGCTGCAATTGCTGGCCCACATTCCTTTGAAGTTAAAGATGTCAAGCAAAGAGAAGTCAAATAAAAGGAGATACTACATTTGCCAATCAAGAAAAGACAGAATGCCAAAGCAATTTTGCCAAAAGTGCAAAAACAACATTTTAAATCAGCAGTGCATCAAATTATGTAATAAATGCATATAATTAACAATTGACAATTTTTAATGATTAATAAGCACTGTTAAAATTGATATAAGATATATTGATTATGTGTTAATTTCATATTGAATTATGACTACATTAACTTGGTAATTTCACCAGCAATTTCAATGGAGTCTGTTAGACTCACATTGTCTGGTTACATTAGAAAAATACGCTGTCCACAATAGGGTTAAAACGTTTCAGAGTAATGAGAAAAGAAGTGTAGATACATCTCTTTGGATAGTACAATGGAAAAAGTGTAGACGGGAAAGTGGAGCACCATGCAAATAGAGGGTTTTAATAATTTTAATGGGAAGTTGTACAGGGCAGTGGTTAAGCTCACTAGAGGTGCGTTTTGACTACTGTGAATTGACTTGTGAATTCAAAGAACTAAAAAAACCACGAATTCACGAAAGTAGAAAAATCTCTCCTTCAATTGAAGTAAAATCGAAGCAAATTCTTCAGTTTCCTTAACTTTATAAGAAACTTGATTTAAATTCATTACCTTAAAAAATGAAGTGTATTACATCGTCTGCTAATACTGGTTAGAGCATGCTACCATTTTCCATTTTTGTCTAAAAAAACGCACAGACCACGTTTTTAATTTTGTCACCTGGTTCCAGTGGCGTACTGAGGGTATTCTGCACCTGAGGACAAAGACCAAAATCCGCAACATCTGGCACCCACTAAACTTGATGTGAATTAATATTTTGCACATTTTTGTGCACCATGGAACATCTGTCCCCTCCACCCACCCCTCATTATGCCACTGTGTGGTTCATAAAGGTTGCCCTATTGGCCTGAACAACATCTACCGCAACTGACTAAACTAGTTTGGGCATCACTAAAACGCATTGTTTTATAACAATGTAACCACAATGGAGACAGGACCAGGTCAAATGCCTAAACGTACCCTATGTGATATGGATTAGTGGTGGAGAGTGTGGAAAAGCCACAAAAAAGAATGACAGTAGCACAAACGCATGTGTTGCACAACCATGCTTATAATGAACTATAAGACTGCTTACAGGCAAATGAGTGAGGGCCAACTATAAATGTAGGGAAGTCATAACAGATGAACATCTCTTAGGCTTTGGCCATGGTGGAGCAGAGAGTGTTATTGTTGTTCGTGTTTTAGGGCCCGTCGACTACAAAGGTCATTAGGGCCCAGAAAGACAATCACCATGGTGGGGGGTGTAAAAGGCCAACCCACCATGATGATAATAAATAAGGGCAAAAGCCCACTAAGAGTAAAAATAGTAAAAGGCAAAAGCTACAAAAATAACTGGGAATACAAAAGGCAAAAGCCAACACAGATAAAGCTAAACAGGCAAAAGAATAAAGAGACACAAATAAAGGAAAAGGCCAAAACATATACAGTAAAAAAAAACGGCAAAGGCCTAGACAAATACTAACATAGAAGGGCAAAGGCCAAAACCGACACAAAGAAAGGAAAAGGCAAAAGCCAAAAAGAAGAGTAAAAGGAAAGGATGCTAATAAGAAAAAGTGTTAAGGTTAAATGTTGTGAAAGAGGCCAGCCTCTTTCACAAAAACAAGCGATTTCTCCACCCCCTCGTGGTTATCCCCAAGTGATGTGGAGAGCTCTGGACTGACTCCCAGTCGACATCTAAGTTCATGGTATCTCTCACAGTGGCTAAATATCGGTGCCACGGTGAGAAGCTCCCAACAGGAGTCACACCAGGGTTCATCCTCACCCCGTAGTATGTAGGAGTGGGTGAGGAACGTGTGACCAATTCACAGCCGAGCAAGCACAACCTCCTCCCTCCGCGACTGGCAGCACGAGGACACCCAGTGCACTGGAGTGTCCTTCAGTGTGTGGAGTTTGTTGGTGGTCACCAAAAACCACTGGGACCGCCATTGTTCATGGACGGCCCACTGCACCATCGGGAGAGCGTCAGAGGAGGGGACCATAGTGTCAGGTACATCTGGCAGGTGGGCCACCTGCCGGGCATGGGCATCTGCCCTCACATTGCCCATGATGCCAACATGCCCCGGCACCCACATAAACAACACTGTCTTGCCCTGCTTGCGAAGGAGAGAGGAGAGAGAAGGAAATGGAGCTAAATATAAAATGAATGCCGAGAAATGGCGCCATCTACTGAAGAGGTGCCAACTACAAGAGGGGTATTAAAAAATGGTGACGGCACTGTGAAAACATACTGTTTTGTTTCCACCTCTCTGCTTTTGTTACCTCGTTCTTATGTTCTTTTTCCACTCTTCACTTGGCCAGAAGATAAAATATTCAAATTCACTTTAAGTTTAGCGGGTGCAAGAAGGCGAAGATTTTGGTATTTGTCCCTGGGCGCTGAATACCCTCGGTATGCCACAGATTGAAATGCGAAATTTCGTTTTGATAGCAGTCCTCGCTGTTATCTTGACCTCTCTCCTCTCCGCTCCACCATGGCCTTAGCCTTAGTCGTCATCTATTTTGATGCCCCCAAGCAGGCCCACATGATACAATAAGACATCAGTTTTGGAAGGGTTTTGATAGTGAAGGGCAGGATCTGCCAGAGCATGGGAACTGAACGCCTAATCATTGGGGGAACTTCAATGGTCACGTGGGAAAGGATGGGTAAGCAGAGGTCCATGGGGGATGTGGGCATGGCCTGGTCAGCCTTGCAGGCCAGAAAGTCCTGGAGTCGGCCCAAGCACAGTCTTGTGCTAGCCAATACATGGTTCACCAAGAAGGAAAAACACCTCATCACTTTTCATTCCACACAGGGCATCCCAAATAGAATTTTTCCAGGCAGAGCATCAACATATGGCAGAGATCTGAGACTGCTGGGCACTTCCCAGCAAAGATTTCCAGAAAGCCAGTGGGCATCAGTTGCTCATGCTGGAGAAGCAAATGAAGGGAGCAGTCAGGAGGCATGCATGGAAGGGAGAAAAGTTATTAGGTGGTGGCGGTTGCCAGCTAACTCAGAGGAATTCAGGCAGGAGATTTCTCACCAGGTGGACTGGGATTGGGAAGGGTCTGCTGATGCAATGTGGGACAGGGTTGCCAGGACAATCAGGAGATGTGGAAAGATGATGTTTGGTATGTCAAGAGTAGGAGGCAATCCTCAGGGTAGGCCGTCATGAGGGAGGAATGAGGAGGTGGAAGCATCCATCAAACTTAAAAAGGTGGTATTCCATAGGGGGCAGGACATGGAAGGCCAGGCATCAAAAATTGCCAATATTCAAGCAAGGAAACAATTGCTCTGGCCAAACACCACAAGTATGAGGAACTATAAAATGAGTTAGGGACAAAAGAAGGTGAGAAAACCATTTTCAGACTGACCAGGACTAGGGATCAAACAAGTATGGACATTACCAGTGCCATAACGGTCAAGGAAAGCAGTGGTAGAGTCCCTTTTCAACCAGCAGAAATAACAAAGAGGTGGGAGGAGTACTATCATGGCCTCTTAAATGCTGCCAACCAGGAAAGGACAATGGAGAGCTACCCAGGCACCTCAGAGGCAGTCGACAGGGTTACAGAGGAAGAAATAGTTGAGGCCCTCCAAAAGATGAAAGGATGCAAAGCAGTAGTCCCAGATAAGATTCCCATGGAGGTTTGGCATACCCTGGGGGCCACAGGAGTAACATGGCTAACAAAGCTCTTCAATAGGGTAAGCAGGTGGAGACAGAATGGCATCAGCATGGAGGGAGAGGTGGATAGTTCCACTGTTCAAGGGCAAAGGTGAAGCCCAGGATTGTGGAAACTATAGTGGCATGATGCTAATGAGCCACTCTATAAAGCTGTGGGAAAGTAATGGAAGGCCGCCTCAGAAAATGCACTATGGTCCAGGGTAATCAATTTGGGTTTTTGACTGGTAGGTCTTCAATTGACCTGGAGAAGGCTTACGATAGCATTCCTAGACAGGTAGTATGGAATGTGCTAAGAAGAAAAGGGGTAGATAAAGGTCACATTAGAATAGTGCAGGATATGTATGATGGCTCTATCGCTAGGGTGAGGATGGCTTAGGGTAACACAAAAAGCTTCAACGTGCAGGTGGGCGTACACCAAGGGTCTGCACTTAGCCCATACTTATTTATTATAGCCATGGATGAGCTGCTGACGGGAATGGGCCCCTCAGTGCTTGATGTTTGCCAACGATGTGGGAAAGCTTGCAGAGTCCAACAAGGACGCTCATAAGGCCCTACAAGACATCCAGGTAGCAATGGGAAAGAGGGGCCTGAAGGTGAATATGAAAAAGACAGAATACCTAGCTTTTAACTGGAGTGGTCAGGGGCCAGAAGGCAAGGTAAGCTCAGGAGATGAGGTGATACCAGCAGTGCAGGAGTTTAGATACTTAGGATCCGTGTTCAAGGAAAATGGGGAAATAGACTCAGATGTGTCTAATAGGATTAAGACAGGTTGGCTGAAGTGGAGACAGGCAAGTGGAGTCCTGTGTGACCGCCAGGTGCCTATAAAGCTAAAAGGCAAACTCTACAGAACTGTGTTTAGGCCAGCTATGCTGTATGGCTCAGAGTGTTGGGCCATCAGGAAGGACCATGAAAAGAGAATGCAGGTGGCTGAGATGCAAATGCTACGCTCCATGAGTAGGGTGTCATGAGCTGACAGGATCCGAAATGACCATGTTAGAGGTATCTGGGGGTGGGAGACACCACAAAGAAGATGAGGAAAAAGACATTGAGGTGGTATGGGCATGTGTTGTGAAGGGGGGAGGAGGAGCTGGTTAGGTCCATCATGGGACTGCAGGTGGTTGGGAGCGTCAGGGGAGGGAAAGACCAAAGAGGACACAGGGTTGAGATCCAAGATTGATGGGCACCAACCAGGGAGGATTTTCAGGAGAGTGGCCATAAGCTGGTCATGATAGAATTCCTAATGAAAGGGACAGTTGAGAAACATACATGGAAAGGATAATGAGTCATTAGGTGGTGGAAGTTGCCCTCCAAGGCTGATGAATTCATACAAGAGCCTCTCAGGAACGTTGACTGGGATTGGAAGGGGTCAGCCAATGCCATGTGGGACAGGGTGGCTAGGAAAATTAAGCAAGGCGCAGAGGCACTGTTTGACATGGGTCGAGTAGGAGGCACCTCTCATGGTTGGAAGACATGGTGGTGGAAGGAGGAGGACCTGGTGGAGGATAGGCAGGAGTGGAGATCAGAACCCGCATACCCGACCCCGCCCCAGGCGGAAGAAGGGTGAGATGATGATGATGATGCAATGCGGTCATCACCTGATTTCCTCTTAGGGGTACGACAATATCTCAATACCACAATTACTGGACAACAGACTGGAAAGGGTGGAAAAGAGGAGCACTTTCATTGTTTGTGGCATCCCAAGACACCAGATCATAGCCCCTGTAATTGTCGTATGTAGGATTTCATAAAACAAATTGTATGTACCACTTATGCCTGCTACTTTCAACATCTGGAAGTCAAATTGTTACAGAGATGATTTCAAACTCTACAGACCAGTTAATTCACAAATGTTGAGAACACACACAAAGACTTTGAACTTTCCTCAACCCAGTAGAGGAAAGTTGCTTCTTTCTATGTTTTCCAGTTCATTACAAATAAGCATTTAAAATCTGCTCTTTCATTTTGAATCAACTTGTAGT
This sequence comes from Trigoniulus corallinus, assembly GCA_013389805.1. Classification (NCBI taxonomy): domain Eukaryota; kingdom Metazoa; phylum Arthropoda; class Diplopoda; order Spirobolida; family Trigoniulidae; genus Trigoniulus; species Trigoniulus corallinus. The sequence goes on from JAAFCE010007744.1 coordinate 24,662,988, forward strand.
ATGGGTAGTTTCTGACTGGGGGCATTGGAAAAAAGATGAGAAAATAGACTGAGGTTGTACAGGTTTGTTAAGAGAGAAGGAGGAACTGATAGGGTTAAGAGGAATACTGTTTAGAGATTCACATTATTCATAACATCTGAATTACAGGGAGGCTAAAGCAGACATGGTAAAATATTGCATTAAGGAAGGGTGAATTTGGACTTATTAAGATTGGATTGAGTGGAGGGCCTCAACCTACATACCCGATCCTAAAAGATACATAATAATGGAATTATAATGATACATTCAAGCAATAGTCTCCTGGAGTGTGTTATTAAACCTGTACAATTGTAGGTTTCTTAGGATATCCAGGTCCAGGAAGCAAACTGATTTTACATACATTGTGATATTTGGATAGGTGGTGTGAGTGTTCAGAGGGTTGTGACCCATAAGCACCTTGGAATCACTCAAAACAGTGGAAGGATCACACTGATAAATTGATTGGGAAGGATGGGTAAGCCCTAACGTTGGTCAGAATGGTCCTGGGGAACAGCACAAAGGAAGTGGAGAAATAGCCAATTGTAGAGTACTGTAGTCCAATTTGGTTTCCCTTCAGGTGGGACCTGCCTTGGAAAACTCAAATCATTGAAAGGAGGGCAGCAAGAATTGTGCTCCAACGTTTCTCTCATAGTGTGTGTGTGTGTGTGTCAGAAAAGATGAGTGAATTAGGGTGAAACTTAATAAGACAGAGACAGGTACCTCAGAGCATTATCATTCATTCACACCAAAGGAGACCAAGGCATGGGCAGGCAATCACTGGTCCGTTTTCCTGAGGGCCATTCAGCAATGCAACGCGCTTGGGGAGAGTAAAGCATAGAGCTTTGTGAAGGACATGTCACTATAGCAGGTAGGTAGTGGATAGCAGAATATGGGATTGTTAATGTTTTAATACTTGAGTTATTCCCTCCACTTCCAATTTGGCCCAAAAGGGCTGCTTGCAATGTATTTAATTAGACTTAGAATTGAGAATAACTTCCAATATTACAGCACAAAAAGCTATCAGGATTAAGGCGCCTAAGAAATATTGATTCTATAATTTGAGAAAACAAGGAATTGATCCAATGATAACTCCTGGGAACTAATGTTAGAAATGCCCACTCTCACCAGGTTTCGATTACCTTTAAAATAAAAACTGTTGTCTCAACGATTGGAAATCAGCTATAATAACTAATGTATACTGTCACTGTAGGTGAGAAGTTCAAGTGGTACACATGTGAAATTACCACTTACCATCATTAAGAGGGAAGAGATTACTATGCCACCAGCACGATCATAAGCTTGAGGGAAGTTCAATAGTCCAGCACCCAACGTTGCATTGATGATGAGAAATGCTGCTTGATACCATGTTGAACCTAATGCATACATATACAAAGATTAGTGTAAACCCATGGTCTGGAAACTCATCAGGCAATAGAGACAAATATCAACAACACAACGATTGAAATTTCTTTTGAAAGCCAAATTTCTTAAACTAAAACTATATAGGTATTGGCATCATTTATTAACTAAATAAACTTTCGTTAAAGTTTTAAGTCTTTATAATACTATAGGTACACTGAATAAAACTTGAAATACTTAATGATGATCTTATGTAGTGATAAAAATTCAAGTGCAAGTAAGGTTTCCATAAAATTAAATCATGACAATGACTGGCAAAAACTTAACCTTCCGTCCACAAGGTGACGATTTGCAAAACACGTTGCAAGCAATGCAAGGTGGGGTCTGTAATAACCCCAAAAAGAGTTTTTGATTTTCAAGGCTTAAATATTCAGAATAAGGGCATTATTACGGATATTGAATTAAATACCATCCATATAAATGTTAAAAAAATGAAACTAATTTGGAAACATGCTAAAAAATTCTATATTACCCAAGAAACCCGAGACATCATCATCACCATACCCTTATTCCACCTTTGGCAGGATTGGGTCTGCGGGTTCTAGTCCTCCACTCCTGCCTATATACCACAAGGTCTCCGTCCACCCCAGGCACTACCATATCCTTACATACATCCTGCTCCCACGTCTGTTTCAGTACCCAGTGTTTCCAACTTGGGTTGCGTTGCTTAACCAGAAATTAAATATGCTAATTACTTTGGTAAGCTGCCAAATTCCATAGATAAGTGAAGAAAAAATGGGATAACAGGTACTCAGAGGTTGGTTATTACCCTTCCGTCCACAACGTTACGATTTTGGACACACATTGCAAGGTGGTGGTCTGTTATGACCACAAAAAAGAGTTTTTGGCTTTCACGGCTGAAATATATTCAGAATAAGGACATTAATTAAACATATTGAAGTCCATTAGGCTAAACCCCCATGAGTATAGGGGTAATGCTGACTATTACTGAGAATAGATAAAGAAAAAAGTGTTTTGAAGAGGTACCATCAAAATACTACATACATCACAAGGTTGGGTCCGGAATGACCCCAGACCTGTCCCTTTCACCAAAATTGGAAATAAAATATGCTAATTACTTAGGAGACCTGCCCACTTGAGTACTTAAGTAAAGAAGACAAATTGGAGAACATGTACTCACAGCTTGGTTAAGAAGAGAAACTGGTACATGCACAGATACAATTTTATAGGTCTGGGGTAAGCTGAAACCCCACCTTGTGGACGGAAGGTTAATGTGAACAATGGCCTTACATCTCCTTGGAAAGTTTGGATAATTGAGGTTGGAAGAGCCGTCATCATCATCTCACCCTCCTCCTTCCCCCTGCAGCACTGACGCCCACGTCCGCTTTGGTCTTCCCCTGCTCCTGGTGCTTCCGATCACCTGCAATCCTATAATGACCCTAATAAGCTTCTCCTCTCCTCCTCACATGCTCATACTACTTCAAGCAACTCTCCCTCATGTTTGTTTGTTTGCCTCATGTTTGTTTGGTTGCCCCACCATAATGAAAATAAATAAGGGCAAAAGCCCACTAAAGGTAATGCAATATAAAGGCAAAGCTAAAACAGCTAAAACAGGCAAGAGCCTAAACAAAAACAGAAATAAAAAGGCAAAAGCCAAAACGGATACAAACATAAAGAAGCAAAAGCCAAAACAACACAAAAGGAAAAGGCAAAAACTACCAGAAAAGGGTCAGTATTAGATTTTGTGAGAGAGGCGAGCCTCTCTCACAAAAAACAAGTGAGTTCTCAACTCCCTGGGGTCATCCCCAAGGGAGGTAGAGAGCTCTGCACCGACCCACAGTCGGTATTTAAATTCATGGTATCTCACACAGTAACTAAAGATGTGTGATTCTTCCTAACTGCCCAGCACTTTGAGCCATACAGCATAGCGAGCCTAATGACCGTTCTGTAAACTTTGTCTTTCAACTTTATTAGGACCTGACAGATGCACAGCACCCCACTTGCCTGTCTCCACTTCTGCTATCCTGAATTAATCCTAAGGGTCACATCAGCATCTATCTCCCCATTGCTCTGGAAAAATGATCCTAAATTACGAAATTCTTGTACCACTGGAATCCCCTATTCCCCACAATGCATCTCACCCCCATGCCCCTGGCCACTAAGGCTCCCACATTCCATTGCTGTTTTAATATCTTGTAGGCCTTTTTATGAATCCTCTTTGGACTTCTCAAGCCTTCCCACATCATCTGCAAATATTAAGAACTGGGGACCCATTCCTCTATTCCCATCAGCAGCTTGTACATCACAAGATTGAAAAGATATGGGCTAAGTGCTGACCATTAATGGATATAAGCCGGCACATTGAAGAATGCAGTATTTCCCCATGCTACCCTCACCCTAGCGATGGAACCATTATACATATTCTGCACTGTCCTAATATGGCCTTCATTAGCCCATTTCTTCCTTAAAACACTCCATAGTACCTGTCTAGGAAGGTCCTTCTTTGCCACTCTATGCTTCTTTGTCATCTGTCATAGAATAAAGATTGGTTCCATGGTGGACCTACCAGACCCCAAGAGCCCTAAACAATGATCCTAATACATCATTCACTTTTTGTTATTTTGAAATCTAACTGAAGAGCCTGGATGACTCCAGAAATGTTGAGGACTACTATTTCCTCAATTTTTTTCAAGAGGTCAACAATATTGCTTAGAAAACAGTCTACCATTTATGATTTTGCTGTTAGTTGAAAACACACCAGGACTTCCAGTTGTTGTTTGTGTTTTAGGGCCCATCGACCAAACCACCATGATGACAATAAGTAAGGGCAAAAGCCCAATTAGGATAAAAATAGTAAAGGGCAAAAGCCACAAAAAAAAAACGGGAATAAATAAAGGCAAAAGCCAAAACAGATAAAACTAAACAGGCAAAAGCTTAAACAGACACAAATAAAGGCAATAGCCAAAACACATACAGTAAAAAAAAAAGGCAAAGGCCTAAACAGACACTAACATAGAAGGGTAAAAGCCAAAACGGACACAAAAAAGGAAAAGGCAACAGCCAAAAAGAAGAGTAAAAGGAAAGGATGCTAATAAGAAAAAGTGCTAAGAAAGAGGCTGGCCTCTTTCACAAAAACAAGCGAGTTCTCCACCCCCTGGGGGTTATCCCCATGTGATGTGGAGAGCTCTGGACTGACTCCCAGTCGACAACTAAGTTCACAGTATCTCTCACAATGGCTAAATATCGGTGCCACGGTGAGAAACTCCCAACAGGAGTCACACCAGGGTTCATCCTCACCCCGTAGTATGTAGGAGTGGGTGAGGAACGTTTGACTGATTCGCAGACGAGCAAGCACAACCTCCTCCCTCTGCGACTGGCAGCACGAGGACAACCAGTGCTCTGGAGTGTCCTTTAGTGTGCGGAGTTTGTTTGTTTGGGTTTTAGGGCCCATCGACAACAACGGTCATTAGGGCCCAGAAAGACAGTCACCATGCTGGGGGTGTAAATGGCCATCCCACCATGATAACAATACATAATGGCAAAAAAACCCTAACAATAATAAGAATAAAAAGGCAATAGCCTAATAAATATTGCGAAAAATAAAGGCAAAAGCAGAAACAGACGTAAAAATAAAAATAGAAACCACTGGGACCGCCATTCGTCATGGATGGCCTGCCACACCATCAGGAGAGCATCGGAGGAGGGGACAGCAGTGTTTGGTATATCTGGCAAGTGGGCCACCTGACGGCCTCTCATTGCCCATGATACCCCGTGCATTGCCTCTCATTGCCTCATGCCCCGGGACCCACATAAGCAACAGTCTTGTCCTGCTTACGAATCACAAGCAGCAATCTGTGCACACCCTGGACGATGGCATGTCTGGCATATAGGGTGTGCAACAGCTGAAGGGAGCATCGGGAGTCAGTTCCAACAACAAAGTGTCTGTCGTTCAATACTTGGATGAGTTCCAGTGCCCTGTGCAGAGCTGTGAGTTCTGCAGTTAAAACACTGGCGATGCCTGGAAGGCGGCCCCCTATGAGATGACCAGTTGTAAAGACTGACCAACCCCACGAGGAGCCATCCTTCGACCCATCCGGGTAAATAAAAACATGGCCCCGATAGGTCAGAGAGAGGCGTCCAAACTCTTGTTGGTACACTGACCTATCGGTACTGGTTTTCGGTAAGGCTGCAAGCATTAAATCTAAACTTGGCTCTGGCACTGTCCAGGGTGGCACAGAGGCCGGCAGCACATACTGCACCCTAGGCATAGTCACACCCAGGCCGGTAAGACCGTCCATCCATCGCACACCGAATGGAGGGGGAACCCCCGGGCGGCGGTCGAATAACTGTCTCATAGTGTTACTAAAGACAGCCGGGTGTGTAGGGTGCTGTGGCTGACCTTTCAGCCCCAAAATATATGCAGGTGCAAGGTACTGCCACCGCACATATAGTGGTGGTTCACCAGTCTCAGCAATGAGGCTGAGTATTGGACTTATGCGGAACGCCCCAATGGATAACCGGATGCCAGCGTGATGAACACTGTCCAGCATCCAGAGAGTAGATGGAGCGGCCAGGCCATATACACTGCAGCCATAATCGAGACGTGATCTGTAGAGCCGAAGCATCACCGTTCGATCTGCCCCAAAACCAGTTCCCTGCAGGCGCCGCAGAATATTCAGGGAGTGAAGGCACATAGCCTTCAGCTCCTTCAAGTGTGGGACCCATGTCAGACGGCTGTCAAAACGGAGACCAAGAAACCGGGCTGCCTCTACAACTGGGAGGAGGCGGCCTTCAAGGGTAAGTTGAGGCTCAGGGTGAAGCCCTCGCTTACGACAGAAGTGCATGACATTTGTATTGTCAGGGGAGAACTTATAGCCACGAGAGGTGGCAAACTCGTTGGCACGATTTAGTGCCAGTTGCAGCTGACGCTCAATGCTATGCATCGTGGCAGCCCGGTACCTAATAGAGAAGTCGTCCACAAATAGGGACGACTTTACCAGGGGGTGAATGGAGGATGGTAGGCCGTTCACTGCGACAGCAAAGAGCGTCACACTCAAGACACTCCCCTGTGGGACACCATTCTCCTGCAGGAAGGCCGAGGAGTAGGTGGTACCCACACACACTCTGAATGTCCGTTCGGACAAAAAGCTATGGAGGAAGAGGGGCAGATTACCCCTGAGCCCCCAATGGTGCAAGGTCTCCAGTATACCATGGCGCCATGTGGTATCATATGCCTTCTCCACATCAAAGAAGACAGCCACTAAGTGCTGTCTGTGGAGAAAGGCCTCACGTACTGCAGTCTCCAGTGAGATCAGATGATCCACCAAAGACCTGCCAGCACGGAAGCCACATTGGGCATCGGAAAGAAGTCGGTGCCGTTCCAGATACCACCAGGCGCCAATTTACAATTCGTTCCATGGTTTTGCAAAGACAGCTCGTCAATGAAATGGGTCGATAATATATTGGAAGGCTACTATCCTTCCCAGGTTTATGGAGTGGGATTATAGTAGCCTCTCGCCAACCTGCAGGGATTTCATGCTGCTGCCAGATGTAATTGAATACCTCAAGGAGGTATCTAATGCCTTTCTCTGGTAGGTGTCATAGCATTTGACAGTGGATGTTATCTGGTCCAGGGGCAGTATCCCTGGCTCTTGCTAGAGCTGCCTGCAGCTCCCAAGGGGATAAATGGGTTGTTATACCCCTCAGCGACAACCCCAGCAAAATTAAGTGGGTGGCGTTCTGCAGCTTGTTTGGACTGCATAAATGCTGCCATGTAGTGCTGGGAACTAGAGACAGCTGCAAACGTCCTTGCCAGTTCCTCAGTCACCTCACATGGCAGAAGGCAATGTCTCCCTTGTACAAGGAGACCTGAGCCACATGATGGTAAATATCTACCTTGTATCTTCCTCAGCTTTTCCCAGACTTTCTTGGAGGGCATGTGATGGGTAAGTGAGGAGACGTACTGACTCCATGAGGAGCGTTTGGCCTCCATCATCACCCGTCGTGTATACGCCCAGGCTCGGAGATAGTCGATACGGTTGGCCTCGGTAGGACGAGATTGGAAGCAGCAAAGGGCTCGTCGGCGAGCCCGAATCACACTCCGACAATCCTCCGTAAACCATGGCACCCGTGCTTATGGTGGGTTACACGAGGTCTGTGGGATGGATGCCAATGCCGCCCCGACCACCACCTCTGTGAAGTGACTCGCTAGGTCGTTGACCCCATCAAAATCACACAGTGGGCAAAAGTAGATACGGCGGGCGAACTCCTCCCAGTCCACCCGACGCAGAAACCACCATGTTGGGTGTTGGGGTAATGCCCCATCTCCACTGCTAATCCTGATGAGGAAGTGATCACTTCCACAAGGGTCTGACAAGACCTCCCACTGCAAACCTGGTGCCAACCCAGGAGTGGCAGTCATGACATGTGTGGAGGCGCCTGTGTTTAGAACAATGAGGCCATTGTGTGACACCCATTGTTCCTCAAGTCGGCCCGGGGGGGTTATGACTGTCCGACCCAATTGGGGATTATGGGCATTAAAATCACCCATTATCAAGAAGGGTCTTGAAAGCTGGGCACTGAGGGAGTCGGGGTCTGCACATGGGAGATCAATCCCAAGTAGAGGGAACATAAGAGTGGTGGGCGCATCCAGTTGCAATGAGACCGCCACTGCTTGCAGAGGCGTCTGCAAAGCCACTGGCACATGCATGCACCCATTCTGGATAAGGATAGCCACCCCTCCCACAGGGTGGCTTCCTTGCTGCCGGGTGTCTGCATATCGTCACATTCCTGGTAAAACATCGTAAACGAAATTTTTTGAGATTTTCACTTTTTTGCATTATCATATTCTGCACATTGAATATCAATTAATGGTGTAATCATTTTTATCATTCATTAAATAGTTATTTTATATTTTAATGTTTAAAAATATTAAATATCATCATAAGCGCCCCCTTTTTTTCGAAATTTATCGTAAGTGACAACTTTTGGCTGTGTTTAACGATAGAAGTTGGCACTTACAATATCCCTTCACATGATGAACTTTTTAGCGAACTTTTTTAATTTTTTTAAAAAAGATCTGGCCCAAAAATATATTTAGTCCATATATGAAAGGTCTACAATTGTGTAGCACAGTCCTGCAGTCAGCCCCTCCCCTCATGGAACGTTCCCATGAGCCTTAAACCTGTTGTTAACATTGCCTTATTGCAGTGGTTCTCAATCTTTTTGAAGACGGGGAACAGTAAACTGACATTTTACTAGCACGGAACACATAACACAAACTTTAAAGCAGGTTGTACACCTTCTACACTTGGTATTTACTACATCATCATCATACCCTTATCCCGCCTGTGGCAGGATCGGGTCCGCGGGTTCTAGCCCTCCACTCTCGTCTATCTCTCCCCCAGTTCCCCGTCCACCCCTCACATTGTCACATCCTTATGGACAACCTGTTCCCACATTTGCTTTGGTCTCCCCCTGCCCCTAGTGCTACCGACCACCTGCATTCCTGGAATTAACCTAATGAGCTTCTCTTCCTGTCTTCGCATGACGTGTGCATACCACCTCAACCTATTCTCCCTCATTTTTTCGGCGATGTCCACCACCCCAGGTTACCTCTAATATGCTCATTCCTAATTCTGTTAGCTCTCGACATGCCACACATGTGCCACAGCATTGGCATCTCAGGTACTTGCATTCTAATTATGTAGCTCATCCTCATTGCCCAGCACTCTGATCCATATAGCATAGCTGGTCTAACCACTGTTCTGTAGAACTTCCCTTTCAACTAGTTTGGGATCCTCCTATCACAAAGAACTCCGCTTGCCTGTCGCCACTTCAGTTACCCCCTCCCCATTGATTCTGCGGGTCACAACAGAGTATCTCTAAATTGCTTTATTTGTGCATTAAACTTTTTGTGGAACATTTGAAGTGGTTTTGCAGAACACGCTTTGAGAACCACTGCCTTATTGAACTTATTGTACAAGTGCTTCCATTTTTGGGGGCTGTTATTCTCTTCATCATCATCGTCTCACCCTTCTCTTGTCTGAGGCAGGGTCCGGTCTGCAGGTTCTAATCCTCCACTCCCGCCTATCCCCCAACAGATCCCTCTGCACCCCACACACCTCCATGTCCACCTGCACCACCTGTACCGACGCAACGTTTGCTTTGGTCTTTCTCTACCTCTGGTGCCACCAATCACCTGCAGTTCCACAATGGACCTAATAAGCTCCTCCTCTCCCCTCCTCATAACATGCCGATACCACCTCAACCGATTCTTATTTATTATAATTTATGTGGTTTAACCTTTTAAATAACAAAATGGCACACAATGCACTAAATATAGTGAGGGAACGTCAAAAAACTGATTGTTGTAATAGTAAGTGAAATAATTTGCATTGTCAAAGATTTCATTAATAAACACAACTATGATTTCTTGCTGGTCAAATCATCACAAACCCCAAATCGTAAGCGTCGAACTACCAAAACTGGGGCCAACAAGAAATCGTAAGTGACATTTCTTTGAAAATTTATTAAAAATGCAAATTTTTTTAAATTTAAATGTAATTTAAAAATTATGTACCACACTTACATTCCAATAAAATTTAAAGTTTCCAGAAAGAACAATAATTAGGCAAATAAGACGTTTCTCCTCTTTCCTGAAAAATTTAATAAATGGCGCTTACGATGTTTTACCGGGAAGGTGTCGCTATACAGTGAACCCCCATAACGAAATGGGGGCATCACGGCGACACAGGATCTCCTGGAGAGAGATGCAGACAGGGATGTGCCTTGAGATCAGCAGTGCGATCTCGTCCCTCTTGTGGGAAAACCCTCGACAGTTCCATTGTAGGAAATTTACCATCAAGTGGACTTAGGCGGCTTGTTTCTATTCCTCCCTTTTCTCCATCCCACTGCAGAAAAGGGAGGGACGCCTTCAATTGGTTCGTCCTCCTCCATCTCGAAGGAGGAATCCTCATCTTGCCCCAGTTTGGGCATGAAACCACCCCGTGCTCTCGGCCATTGGCCAGAGAGCTTGGGTGGCCAAACCAATGACACCCACCCCACTGTGGAAGTGGTAGGTGTCCCTACTTTCTTTCCTCCTGTCTCACCCACCACCCTCTCCGTGGAGGGGGGCAGCTGGGCTGAGACAGGAAGGGAGGCCTTCAAGAGAGATACCTCTCTTTGATGAGTGGCATCTGGGGCCTCCAAAGAAGCTGGCACCGCCATTATTGGGGGACCCATGCATGAGCCAGAGGTGGTGGTGGAGCCAGAAAAAACAGTGGAAATGGGGTTGGGGTCCGTCTGGCAGCCAATGCTTGCGCAAACTGGCACCCCATGGACCCCCGGGCCCAAGAGAGCATCAAACAGACGAGAGGAGGAGCTTAGGTAGGGTGTCCGTCTGGGTACAGACAGAGAACACAGCAGCTCCCTTTGCAGCACCTGCATAGGATGCACCACGACCAGGGGTCCCTGGCAAGGCTAGCAGCCACTGCACATCCTGAAATCTGATACCCTTCTGGACATGCAACTCCTGGATCGCACGTTCCTGCAGCAAAGTGGGGCAATCCCAAGTAGAGGCGGCGGTTGCTCTTATAGTTGATACAAAAAGGTGCAGTCTTACAAGATTCAGGGAAGAGGTCACCCTGTCCAGAAGTGCCACACACGGCCTTGGCAGAACACGAATTCTGTCCATGGCCATATCGTGGGCACTTGAAGCACCAAAGCGGGCTCTGAATGAAGGCACATACAGGCAAGCAGAGGTAGCCAACAATGATGTAATCTGGCACCTTGGGCCTACCAAAGGTCAGCACTAAGGTGCCAGATGGGTGGGATTCTCCATCCCGTCGGACTGAGGTGTGGTGGACAGCCACCACACCCTGGTCCCTAAGCTCCTCTGCTATTTGCTCCTCTGACCACACCTCTACTGGTGTTTAGGGTGCGATGGGGTTCGACCACTATGGGGATGTCACCGAGCTTCCACAATTTTTCATAATGCTTCGGGCTGGTGGGTGGCAGATGCATCCACCAACAAGGTGATATTGCACAGCTTCTTGACCGAGGTCACATCACCGGCAATGCTCTCGATGGCTTTGGCGATAAGGAAGGGTGACGCCTTCCCGAAGGCTGCACCATCCTCCCCAGAGATGGATAGAAACACGGAGGATAGGAAGGAGGCAAAGAAGTGCTTTTGACTGCACCGATGGCCTCCTTAGATGCAGGAACATGCTTTGCATAGGCGGTGGAGCCCTGCACGTTAAGGCTAAGAGGTCGTTGCCTCTTGTTAAGGGCAGGGGCCAATGCCATAGATGCCGTGGGTGCTTTTCCTGATCCAATTGGCATACTGGGGGAACGTGGCCTCTTTGTTGGAGCAGTACATGTCTCCATCAGCTCAATGGCAGCTGGCCCACCCAGTGGAGTGGGAGCTAGCCCATCATCTTCCGGCTCATCACAAGAACTAGTCACAGTCAAAAAAAGAAGACAAAGGGGTGGGGTTGGGGTTATATGATGAGGCCCCCAACCTGTTTGTTTCCATAATTTTAAATAATTGTGCATTCGCTGCCCGCAGGTCTTACCCACCACGGAGCCCAACGAGGGGACGCCCATTCAGGTCGCCAAGATTCCTTGGACAGGATACTGCAAGGGCGGCATAATCCCCAAGTACCGCACAATAGAAATCGGGGTTGACTGCCGGTCCACTTACAGCAACCCTAGGGGGCATAAAAACTTATGCGCCCCTGGTGAATTAGCCAAGACCAGGTATCCACCTTGGCCGCCCGTTTTCCCTGGAAGCTGTGGCCATAATGATGTGTTGGGGCTGTAGGCCACAGCCTTAATCCTTGATGTCTGTCAGCCAAGCCACCAGTGCGGGGTGGCCAAGAGACATCACAGGACATGCACCTCCTTAATCACCAGGATCCACTTTTCCCAAGGGTGCAGGTCTCCATGCACGGCAAACACGTCGGTAGGCGGTTATTTATGGTCCCCTCAGTGAGGAGCCTACATCAACCAAGAACAAGTCGGACAGTCATCCAGTAAAGGACAACACCAGGACATGAACAACCACAATGATGGTAAAAGTCACCTCTTATGACATGCAGGTATGCAGCATGTCTATTCTACCCCGGGCACACACGGGTAAACTTTATTGGGACCTGGCGGTCGCACAGTACCCCACTTGCCTGCCTCCACTTCAGCCGCCCTGCTTTGATTCTACGGGTCACATCAGAATGCACAATTGCACAACTGGAATCCCCTCCCCCCACAGAAAAAATCACCCCCCTTCCCCCTGGCCATTAAAATGAAAAATAGGGGCTCAGTTTTCTTCATATTCACCTTAAGACCTCCTCTTTCCTCTGCTGCCTTAGTCTCTTGTAGGCGGCAGGCAAATACCAGGCACTAAGGAGCCCATTCCCCGACTCCCATCGGCAGCTCATCCATCACTAGAGTAGATTAATGATACAATGGGCCAGCAGTCCTCCAAACCACTGAAAACTATATGAAATAACAGAACAATTTCACACTTTTTTGTCAACAAAACCACCCTCCAACATCATGAGTAGCTTATTGCATTGGACACACCTGTCCAAGTTAAGCAATGCACCCCAGTTAGTACTGACATGGGTGGCCACCGCCACCACCAAAAATAGCCACATTCGTGTAGTGTCTGCGCAGTCTCCACATTAGAACTAAGCAGTGGATGGGGCTCTAATGACTCTAGTTGAATGGCTGTAAAACACCAATAAACCAAAAGAATCCGATATTATCAGGTACCCCCTAGAAGTCACCAGGCCTGTAGGAGCCAAGATATGTGTGCATTTAAGAAACATTTCGCCTCTATGGCATGTGTTGAGCCGAATTTGGAATGGTTTTGGTTTTTAGCCCCCATGGTTTTTGTTTAGCTCCCAATTGCATTTTGCTGTTTTTTTTTAAACACAGTATATTGATATTTTAGAGAAAATGAAAGTGAATTGAAAAACGAAATGAATGGCAAAAGATGACCCATGGGCAGGCCTTTAGAATGGCCACATAAGTTTCTAGGCTGGATAAGCAAAACAAAAGTGGCGGGTTAAAACACAAAAAATGGTTTTTTAGAGGCCATGTCTATACCCTATTTTGCCAACAATTAGAAATCTCTGGCTGAATGATGAAGATGTCCCTTCCATTGGTAATGTTATGCCAAGCAGATTTGAGCAAATGCATCAAAATTTACAATTCTTTTTATAATGATGGTCAGAACCAAGCAAGAGCTCACTAGGTGGCGCGTGTTTACAATACGTGTTCTCGCTCGTGTGCGGCATTTTTTCCTGCTTTTCAAGCGATTTTTGAAAAAGAAAGAAGAAAACAAACCACCTTTTTCAAGGCGATCGACTTGTCCACCCAGAGTATGGTAAGGCTGCAGCTTTTAGACCCCAGAATCGTTGTGGCAAGCTTGGCGTGGGGTCGGCAGTTAAGCCTGATCCCACGCTACTTTTGCTGCTCCCATCGTGTCTCAGTGCAGCGTGTGCGTCGTCTGCATAGACAGACGCCATGCTGTGTGGCAGCTGGGCGCCCAAATTACACTGCAGCAGGAAAATTTATTTATCTATTTATTTTAAATTAGTTATTCTTAATTTATTCTATCCCTTCCTGGTCATTTATTCTCCCTCCTTTGATTTTTGACGGCATGGTTGTGTTACACAGTCCCATATAAAATGACGTCCTGAGATTTGCATGTATGATGCGAAATCAGAACGGCTTCAGACTCACAGTGCAGGGGGTTAAAACCCCAGTACTAGATACTACTGATAGGAGTTATCCAGTCAATCCCTGGCCACAGTCATCAGTGGCTGGCAATGCCATGGGGGTTGGGACCTTGGACCCCATGACAGGTAGCACGCCAAGTGTCCTCTGTGGGGTAGGCCGGCATCCCCCCACTGCAAGCAGCGCCAACATTCCTGTGGGTTTGAGACGCCAGGCTGGGGTGGCCCCAGCTGGAGCGCATTCAGGTAGTATAGGGGCAAATCTTAGATTGGGAACTTGGAATGTGGGGACCCTTACAGCCAAAGCTGGGGAACTTGCAAATACCCTAAAGTGACGGAGGATCCAGGTAGCTTTCCTCCAAGAAACTAGGTGGAGGGGGAATAGATCAAGGGCCTTGGGTGAGGGGTACAAGCTTATTTATACTGCCAGTGAAGTAGGGCGAAATGGGGTGGGCATAGTATTGGATAGTGAGCTTAAACAAGGGGTCACCCAGGTAAAACGAGTCAATAGTAGGCTCATGTTAGTTACAGTGATTTGGAGGGGAGTAGCGCTTCACCCCCCAGGCAGGTCTGGACGAACCCACAAAGGACAGCTTTCGGACAGAGTTCGAGGACTTGGTGCACTCACTGGAGGCGCCAGTAGGGCAATGCCAGGGGAATGAGCGATTAGTTATTGGGGGGACTTTAATGGCCATGTAGGCAAGGACAACCAGGGCTATGGGGACGTCCATGGGGGATGGGGGTATGGAACAGTAAGCACAGAGGGGCAGCGAATTCTTGACACAGCAAATGCACTTGGCCTCGCATTGGCAAATACGTGGTTTAGAAAGAGGGACAAGCACCTCATCACATACCAGTCACCACAAGGGATGTCACAAATAGATTTCTTTATGGTCAGAGGGCAGTATAGATCAGAGGTTCGTGATTGCTGGGCACTCCCCAGTGAAAATTTCCAAAAGGAATGTGGCCATCGGCTACTAATGTTAGAACTATTAGTGAAAACAGCAGGCAAGGCACACTCTTGGAAAGGAGAGCAGGTTATCAGGTGGTGGAAACTACCCACCAAAACAGAGGAATTTGCACAAGAAGTGCACAGGCAAGTAGACTGGGATTGGGAAGGGACAACAGATGCCATGTGGGACAGGGTTGCCCGAAAAATTAGAACCAGTGGAAAAACCATCTTGGGGCAGAGTAGAGTGGGAGGCACAGTCCAGGGTAACAGACAAACATGGTGGTGGAATGACGAGGTAGAAGCAGCCATCAAACAAAAGAAGGCTGCTTTCCACAGGTGGCAGGAGATAGGGGACCAGGCATCTAAGACTTAGTACAGGCAGGCCAAGACCACTGCTAGGAGGAAGATTGCCCTGGCCAAGCACCAGAAGTATGAGGCCCTCTATGAACAGTTAGGGACTAAGGAAGGGGAGAGAGAAGTTTTCAAACTGGCCAAGGCTAGAGATATGGCAGCAAAAGATGTACCCCGAGCCATAACAGTGAAGGATGACATAGGTAGGGTCCTGCTCTCTCCAACCATGGTAAAGAGGAGGTGGGAGGAGTACTTCCAAAACCTCTTGAATGAAGGAGGGGGAGATGAGGACATTGCTAACAATCCTTCACCAGCAGGGGCAGTGGACTTTGTAACTGAGGAGGAAGTAACCAGGGCACTCAGGAAGATGAAAGGTCGAAAAGCTGTAGGCCCAGACAGAATCCCCATTGACGTTTGGCATAGCTTAGGGAGGACAGGTACCAGGTGGCTAGTGAAACTTTTCAATAAGATAGCTAGTGGAGATAGAATGCCTTCTGCATGGCGTGAGAGTTGGATACTACCACTCTACAAGGGTAAAGGGGATATCCAAGAGTGTGGCAACTATAGAGGTATAAAGTTAATGAGCCACTCCATGAAGCTCTGGGAGAGAGTAATGGAGCGTCACCTCCGAGATAGTACTAGTGTCTGTGCAAATCAGTTCGGGTTTATGCCAGGTAGGTCCACAATGGAGCCAATATTCATTCTCAGGCAGATGGTGGAAAAGTATAGGGCAGCAAAAAAAGATCTTCATGCCATCTTCATTGACCTGGAGAAGGCCTATGATAGTGTCCTACGAAAGGTGGTTTGGGAAGTATTACAGAAAAGGGGGGTAGAAGAAGGTTTCATTAGAATAGTCCAGGATATGTACAAAGGCGCCATAGCCAGGGTAAGGACACCTTGGGGAAACACTGGGGGCTTCCCAGTGAAAGTTGGGGTGCACCAAGGTTCAGCACTTAGCCCATACCTTTTCATCGTGGTTATGGACGAACTGCTGACGGGTGTAGGAGAATGGGCCCCACAGTGCCTGGCATTTGCCGATGATATAGGGAAAATTAGTGACTGCAGAGAGCAGATAGAGAAGGGACTAAATGATATAAGAGGAGCAATGGAAAAGGGAGGGCTAAAGATTAACATGAATAAGACTGAGTATTTAGCTTTCAATTGGGAGGGCCAAGAAAACGACGGGGACATACGTTCAAGGGGCGAACTGGTGAAAAAAGTGCAGGAGGTAAAGTACCTAGGATCAACATTTCAAAGCAATGGGGAGATAGACTCGGATGTGACCCGTAGAATCAATGGGGGGTGGTTGAAATGGAAACAGGCAAGCGGAGTCCTGTGTGATAGGAAGGTCCCAATCAAGTTGAAAGGGAAATTCTACAGGACAGTGGTTAGGCCAGCTATGCTATATGGTTCAGAGTGCTGGGCAGTGAGGAAAAGCCATGTATCTAGAATGCAAGTAGCCGAGATGCGAATGCTGCGGTACACGAGTGGGGTGTCGAGAGCAGATAGAATTAGGAAGGCGTAATTAGAGGTAGCCTGGAGGTAGTGGACATTGCCAAAAAGATGATGGAAAATAGGCTGAGGTGGTATGGTCACATAATGAGAAGAGGGGATGAGGAGCTTGTTAGGGCCATACTGGGAATGCAGTTGGTCGGGAGAACCCGGGGCAGGGGGAGGCCGAAGTTAACGTGGGAGCAGGTCGTTCGTAAGGATATGGCAGTGTGCGGAGTGGACGGGAACCTGGTGGGGGATAGACGGGAGTGGAGGGCTAGAACCCGCAGACCCGACCCCGCCACAGGCGGGATAAGGGTGTGATGATGATGATGATGGCCAGTACCAAGCAAGTGACAGAGGATACAAAATTAGACCAGTCAGGTAACACTTCAATTTATATTATCAAAAGGATTTGAACAACTCTAAGAGGGAGTCCACAGATAAACACATGATCAAGTTCAAAGATCATAATATTATGAAGCAGTACATCAACAATAAACCTATTAAATGGGACTTCATAATGTGGTACATGGCTGAGTCTTCTAAAGGCTACCTGTTTTAGTTGAATTTGTACTGTATATGGGCAAGAAAATGCATACTCAAGTTGGGTTAGGTGAATCTGTTGTACTAAGTGTAATGCAGCAGCTCAAAGGTTTTGGATGTGAAGTACAGTGAAGTACAGTGGAACTCGTTATGCTCATTGCTGAAAGTTCAAATGGGAAATCATTTGTAAAATGGATGGACACCAAATTGGTTCATATGTAACCAATTCTATTTCTCCCATGCTGACTCGTACTGTCAAGAGAAGGAAGGAAGGAACAGCTGAAGAAATAAATGTTACTTGTCCAGAAGCCATCATATGCTATAGTAACCATATATATATGGGTGGTGTCAACCTCATGGATCAGGACAAAACATGCTATGAGGTTGACCGTCATGCAAAAATAAAGTTCTACCTCTGCCTATTTTTTGATTTATTGGAGTTGATTTTATTTTGATTTATTTGATTTAATGTGAAGTTGCATTACAGCTTTATTAAAAACACCTATGATCAACTCTGTCACTTTGACCTTTGTACCATTAAAAAACCATAATGTATGCTGTTGAAAAAATGCAGAAAGGTGCAGATTACGGCATTGGCCATTTTAGCTCCAAGGTTGTATTAGGGCAGTCACACAGAAAGTGACCTGTTGCAGTGATCTATTTTGGATCATAGTGAACAGCGATTTGAATGGACAAATTTATTGCACGATCCAAATGTCAGTTTGACAAAAATGAAGTGAGAAAATTGAAATGGGCACTTTCCAATGAAACGCTGGGGAAGATATCAAGCCTTATGTGTCGTTTTCATATCACAGACGATCAAAACGGTTGTACGATTTGTGCCCACCATGACAGACCGCGTTCTGTGTGGCAGAGCCTGAAGAGCCACAATGCAAGGGCGGTTTGCTGCAGTCTTCGATTGGTGAACGCCTTTAAATTTGCATTGCAATGAATGTATGACAATGCACTGTATGCCACTTAACCATTAGTTTGTACAGCCACCACAATAGGATGTGGTTAACTTGATGAGTACAGGGATTTATGGTTGTCAACATGTTAATTCCAACAACTGCAATGGAAACCACAAGAGCAAACAGCAAAACTGTGTCCCACCAACTGCCCATGCATTGTTACAGTCATCTGCGGCGATCTAAACTTTAACAAACTCAATAATGCAGTTTTTGTGAACTTTTTATAAACATGACAAAAAAGTAAACTTTTTAGGAATTTCCTTTCAGAAAATTACTGTACATGACACAGTAATTTGTCGCAATATGATTCATAGAGTTGTGTTTATTGTAATCATTTTGATTGACCGATTACACAAATTATAACTCCTTGTCAATGTGTTCCTATCAGATCCTAACAATGTTCATTGCTTTTCATGTTCATAAAAACTTCACAAAAAGTGCGTTGCTGTGTTTGTTATCGTTCCTAATTTATTCCAAATTTTGTTCCTAATACTGTTCCGCAAGTGAGAAATTGCTTTTCATTGCTTTGCACACAAACGATGGCTTGTGACATAGGCCCCGCAACATGTATTTCTTATAATTTTGTCGACCAGATCGCCTGCTAAAAACTGTGCAATCATTTTCACCCTGAAAACCCATTACCCATTATAAGCCCAACAATAATTTGGGTTGCCTTTATATTCCGCTGGGAAAAACATTTCACATAAAATTCCAAAAAAAAAAAAACCTATACATTATGTATTTTTCTAATGATTTTCATTTATTGTAATCTAAACAAACTAAGATAAATAGATACATACTAAAAATTACCCTTAGCAACCTTATGGTCCTGCTAGGCAGTGGTTCTCAATCTTTTTTAAGTCAGGGAATTCTAAACTGTGACATTTTATTAGCACGAAACACTTACAATTCAACATCAACTTTAAAGCAGGTTGTACATTTTCTACACTTGGTACTTACTACATCATCATCATACTCTTATCCTGCCTGTGGCAGGGTCGGGTCAGCAGGTTGTAACCTTCCACACCCGTCTATCTCTCCCCAGTTCCCTGTCCACCCCACACCCTGCCATATCCTTACAGACAATCTGTTCCCGCAAATGCTTTGGTCTCCCCTGCCCCTGGTGTTAATGGCCACCTGCATTTTTGGAATAAACCTAATGAGCCCCTTCCTTTTTTGCATGATGCCCAGGTTACCTCTAATACACTCATTCACAATTCTATCAGCATGCGACACACGACCACACATTTACCACAGCATTCGCATCTCCGCTACTCGCATTCTATTTACATGGCTCTTCCTCACTGCCCAGCACTATATTCCATAAAGCATAGATGTCCTAACCACTGTCCTGTAGAACTTCCCTTTCAACTAGATTGGGATCCTCCCATAACACAGGACTCTGCTTGCCCGTCTCCACTTCAGCCACCCCCATTGATTCTGCGGGTCACATCACAGCCTATCCCCCCATTGCTTTAGAACGTTGATCCTAAGCACTTTACCTCTTCCAAATTTTTCAACAGTTCGCCTTTTGAACGTACATCACTGTTATTTTAATTTCCTTCCCAATTGTAGCTAAATACAGTCCAACCTCAATAATGAAAACCCCGGATAATGAAATTTTCTGGGTAATGAAGACAGGTAGGTCCCAGCCAAAGGTGTATGTCAATACATGTAACTGTACCTTGGATAATGAAGACTCTGATAATGCATAATGAAGACAACTTATGCTTTTTCTGTATATGTGCTACAATATAATTTCACTCTGGATAAAGAAGACAGCCTTATAAAATTTCAAAAGGACATAGTCTAACTAGTTTTAAGAAGTTATAAGAGGGTGGTTAGGGATTTTGTTGAAGCAGAAAGCTCTAACCTTCAGCCCTCTACTGAGAAGTAAAGGTTTTAGTAAAGGGTGTACAGTATTACATACCTGGCCTTGTAATTGGATAGCTAGTCACATTCGTAAAAGTCCAATCTTTTACATACAGTATATTCTCATTGATGGACAGCCATGGGGAATTGAAGTCTGTCCACTATTGGGAATAGCGATTTACCACATAAGTGAATTTTGGGACAAAATGTCATGTACCACTATAGAGAGGTGTCCATTAACCTTTAACTACGTAGGTGACTAAAAGTTTCATAACTACGTATGTGGGGTGCTCACATCACCCCACTCCCAAAAATAACTTGATTAACCAAAATAATTACTTTAATTTTTTATTATATGTGTTGGGGCATAGCAAAGAAATATATGCAAAATAAACTTTGAGAATGCTTAAAAATAAGAAGAAAAAAAATTTTTTGTCAATTAGCATCAAAATTAGCATATCATTAGAAAAACTGACAGGAATTTTAAAACTCAATGTCGTTTAATGGGAAACCAAAAAAAAAAAACTAATTACACACTCTATTACATATATTTTTGCAAAAAAAAAATTAAGCTGTACCAAAAATTATATAAAAATTCTCTCTACAAAAACTAGCCACTTACTCATTGACAACTCATAGACAAGTGACCCATTTTTGTATGTTTGGTCAACAACCCCGTCAATTTATCGCCCCCTGTACATGGGCCAAACTGCTCCCTGTAAGGAAAGTGGCAGTATATCTGGGGCATTTTAATTTTAATTAAAAATTTAGCTAAAACCCCAAAAAAATTTTCAAAGAAAGTTACATAACTACGTAGGTGGGGTGTTCTGAGCACCCCAAGCTGATAAAACACCTGCCTTATCAAAATAAATAATCAATTCAACACAATTTTCTTTGGATGTTGTAGAGGGCTAAATAAAACTAAGCTACTAAACTAACTATAAGTGATTTTTTTCTTAACTTTTCTGAGGTGGGGTGTTGTGAACACCCCACCTACGTAGTTAAAGGTTAAGGGAGGTTTCACTATATGCCGATGTTTTCATAAAATTTATCAATTTGTTTATTGTAATTTCAGTTAGAAACGTTACTTTGTATGTTTTAAGTGAAAACAAACGTTAAGAAGCTATCATGAGCATGAATTAGACCTAAAATTGGAAATTCTGGATAATGAAGACACTCGGTTAATTAAGTCACTTATGGTTGGTCCCTTAGGGGTCTTCATTATCGGGGTTGGACTGTATTCTGTCTTCTTCATGCTTATCTTTAGCCCTCCCTCTTCTGTCGCTACTTTAATATCGTTTAGTCCCCTTTCTATCTGTTCTCAGCAGTCACCAAATCTTCCTATATCGTCGGCAAACATCAAGCACTGGGGGCCTATTCTCCTTCTCCCGTCAGCAGTTGGTGCACCCAGAATTCCCCGTTTTGTATCGACTTTTTTCCTAAACTAAAGGAACACGGAGTGGTTTTACAGAACACCAGTGTTCCGCGGAACACGCTTTAAGAACCGCTGCTGTACGGGTTAAGCTGGAAAAGCGTTTTTATTCCGGACTGAACGTCATCTGGCTGTTTTGAAGACAGATATTGTACGTATGGAAAACATGTTAGACCTAGTGCACAAAATTATTTGACCACTCACATATTTGAGGAATTAAGTTAGAAAATACCACAGTAATTCGAACCTTGGCATCTGGAGCTTTGATTATTGCCGTCACTTACTTCCCTTTCAGAATGCCTTTGTGATTCACGAATAGCAACATGGACTTCAGCTTCAATTAAAGGTTCACTATCTTCGGTTTGAATTGACATTTTGGTTTAATTACATGTTTTTTGTACATTTTGAGACATCATTTCAACGCCGAAAAGTCTTTCCTCAAATGTTAACTGCTGACGATCATAACCATAGAGATTCTGTAAAAAAGTCAATGAAAACCACCCGAACACATAATAACACAAACGTTAGAAATCAGTATCACTACACTGCAAACAATCAAACAAAATACTTTCATCTGCAAGTGTTTTCTTTCACCGCATAGTCACGTGAAGGGTCGTCCAAGGAGTCTATAAGGAGTACCAGCTCCGCCCCTTTCCCATTGACTTTTGTGTCATAGTTTTATACGGTGGCGCCCCAAGTGGATGGTTTGCTACAACACAGATGCTACATGTATTTCAAGCATCTTAAACATGCAATTATGCACTTTCTTTGATTGTTCTTAATAATGTCAACTGCTTGCTGCTAATTTGAACATATAAATAAATTGCTCAGTTTCACATGTTTTTAATGGAAAAAATAATTTCTTTATATATGCGCTTACTACAAGACATTAAGACAGCAATGGAAAGAGGAGGTCTTAAGGTGAACATGAAGAGGACTGAGCACCTAGCTTTGAATTTTAGTGGCCAGGGGCAAGGAGGTGAGATTCGTTGTGGGGGAAAGGGAATTCCAGTGGTGCAAGAGTGTCTTTATATATGATCAGTTTTCCAGAGCAATGCAGAAATAGATTCTGACGTGACCCATAGGATTAATGCAGGATAGCTGAAGTGGAGACAGGCAAGTGGGGTCCTGTGTGACCACTGGGTCCCAATAAATTCGAAGGGTAAAGTTTACAGAACCGTCTTCAGGCTCACTATGCTGTTTGGCTCAGTGTTTGGCAGTTAGGAAGAACCATGAATGGCAAATGCAAGTGACTGAGATGTGAATGCTATGCTACATGAGTGGGGTGTCACGATCTGGCAAATTAGAAATTACGTTAGAGGTAGCTTGGGGTGAGACATTACGGAAAAGATGCGGCAACTGGTTGAGGTGGTTATTAGTTTGATGAGGGGCTTATTAGGTCCATTGTGGGACTTGGGGGCATTGGTAATTGGTGGCACCAAAGATAGAGGAAGGCCAAAACGGACGTGGGAGCTGGTGGTGCAAAGGGACACGGAAGTGTGCGGGGTGGAGGGGGACTTGGTGGGGGATAGGTGGTAGTGGAGGATTAGAACCTGCAGATCTGACCCTGCCTCAGGTGGGAGAAGGGTGAGATGATGATATGGAGTGCTGGAGTGGATTTCATGGAGTTTGAGCAATTTACAGCAGCACACACTACTACTACTCCTTTGATCCATTCCGGTGATATATCCTAAGGTGATATATATTTCCGAAATGTTTCCGTTAGAGGTAGCTTGGGGTGGGAGACATCGCAAAAAAGATTAGGGAGAAGCGGTTGAGATGGTAGGATGGATGGATAGATGGTAGGATGGTAGATGAGGAGAGAGGAGGAGGAACGCATTAGGTCCATTATGTGTCTCCGTGTGATTGGGGGCACCTGGGGTAGGGGAAGACCAAAACGGACGTGGGAGCAGGTGGTGCAGAGGGGCATGGAGACGTGCAGGATGGAGAGGAACTTGGTGGGGGAAATGCGTGTGGAGGATAAGAACACGCAGACCCGACCCCACCACAGACGTGAGGAGGGTGAGATGATGATGAAGGTGTGATATATATATATACACCTGGCACTTGATAACTACTTTTAAAGCATTCTAATTATTATTTATATAGTTGTAAATATGCAAGCTAATACATGTAAAGAAGTAGTTTCAGCAAACCATCTACTAGGTGGCGCTCTTTCAGTATGAGGACACGAAAAGGGCGGAGCTGCCACTCCTTGTATTAGACTCCTTGGGTCGTCCATGGTCGACTTCCTGCCTTTCGCTTTCCAAGGACATCAAAAGCACTACAGCTAGGAGATTTTACGTTTGTGGGTTCTGCTTGTCATTAGGCCAGGCGCACACTACAACAAAATTGTCTCACGACAGTCTTATGTGCTCTGTGGTTGCCAATGAGTTTTATCTCCTAGACGCCTCGTTTTAGTCTGCGGCTACCCATTGACTTTCATTGCCCATAAGACTGTCGTGAGACAGTTTTGTCGTAGTGTGCGCCTGGTCTTAGAGAGTTAACCCATTGCATCACACCTACGTCTACCAGTCGCATACAAGTCATTAGCCAGCCATACACATGCATTCTTTTTAACACTTTTGGCACACCAAATACCAAAAACGACAACTAACACGTGTGTTAAGGGAGGAGTGCATACCACAATTTTAGAGTGCGAGTTGGAATCACGTGTGTAGATTGGTGTGATTGGAGTGTGTGCTTGTAAGGAGCAAGAGTTTTGGAGTGTTATATTTTGCAGAGAAGAAGAGCAGCACATCACAGACATGATCGAACGAGTGATTTGTAGAGTTAAAGCATCACCGTTCGATCTGCCCCAAAACCAGTTCCCTGCAGGCACCGCAGAATATTCAGGGAGTGAAGCCACTTAGCCTTCAGCTCCTTCAAGTGCAGGAACCATGTCAGATGGCTGTCAAAACAGAGACTGAGAAATCGGGCTGCCTCTACTACAGGGAGGAGCCGGCCATCCAGGGTAAGCTGAGGCTCAGGGTGAAGCCCTCGCTTACGACAGAAGTGCATGACATTTGTTTTGTCAGGGGAGAACTTATAACCACGAGAGGTGGTAAACTCGTTGGCACTGTTTATTGCCAGTTGCAGCTGACGCTCAATGCTGTGCATCATGGCAACCCGGTACCTGATAGAGAAGTCGTCCACAAATAGGGACGACTTTACCAGGGGGGTGAACGGAGGATGGTAGGCCATTCACTGCAACAGCAAAGAGCGTCACACTCAAGACGCTCCCCTGAGGGACACCATTCTCCTGCAGGAAGGCCGAGGAGGAGGTGTTACCCACACGCACTCTGAAGGTCCGTTCGGACAAAAGGCTATGGAGGAAGAGGGGCAGATTACCCCTGAGCCCCCACTGGTGCAAGGTCTCCAGTATACCATGGCGCCATGTGGTATCATATGCCTTCTCCACATCAAAGAAGACAGCCACTAAGTGCTGTCTGTGGAGAAAGGCCTCACGTACTGCAGTCTCCAGTGAGATCAGATGATCCACCGAAGACCTGCCAGCACGGAAGCCACATTGGGCATCAGCAAGAAGGTGGTGCCGTTCCAGATACCACACCAGGTGCCAATTAATCATTCGATTCATGGTTTTGCAAAGACAGCTCGTCAATTAAATGGGTCTATAATATATTGGAAGGCTACTATCCTTCCTGGGTTTTTGGAGTGGGATTATAGTAGCCACCTGCCAACTTGCAGGGATTTCATGCTCCTGCCAGATGTAATTGAATACCTCAAGGAGGTATGCTATCTGGTCCAGGGGCAGTATCCCTGGCTCTTGCTAGAGCTGCCTGCAGCTCCTAAGGGGTAAATGGGTTGTTATACCCCTCAGCGACACGCCCAGCAAAATTAAGTGGGTGGCGTTCTGCAGCTTGTTTGGACTTTATAAATGCTGCCATGTAGTGCTGGGAACTGGAGACTACTGCAAACGTCCCTGCCAGTTCCTCAGCCACCTCACACGGCAGAAGGCAATGTCTCCCTTGTACAAGGAGACCGGAGCCACATGATGGTAAATATCTGCCTTGGATCTTCCTCAGCTTTTCCCAGACTTTCTTGGAGGGCGTGTGATGGGTAAGTGAGGAGACGTACTGACTCCATGAGGAGCGTTTGGCCTCCATGATCACCCGTCGTGCATATGCCCGGGCTCGCAGATAGTTGATACGGTTGGCCTTGGTAGGACGAGATTGGAAGCAGCGAAGGGCTCGTCGGCGAGCCTGAATCACAATCTGACAATCCTCCTTCCACCATGGTACCCATGCTTGTGGTGGGTTACACGAGCTCTGGGGAATGGATGCCAATGCCGCCCTGACCACCACCTCTGTGAAGTGACTCACTAAGTCGTTGACCCCATGAAAATCACACAGTGGGCGAAAGAAGATACGACAGGCGAACTCCTCCCATCCCCCCGACAGAGGCACTACCATGGTGGGTATTGGGGTAATGCCCCATCTCCACTGCTAATCTTGACAGAGAAGTGATCACTTCCACAAGGGTCTGACAAGACCTCCCACTGCAAATCTGGCGCCATCCCGGGAGAGCAGATGGATAGGTCTATACATGAGAGACCACCAGTGGCAGTCATGAAATGTGTGGAGGCGCCTGTGTTTAGAACAATGAGGGCATTATGTGACACCCATTGTTCCACAAGTCGCCCTCCGGGGTTATGACTGTCTGAGCCCCATTGGGGATTATGGGCATTAAAATCACCCATAATCAAGAAGGGTCTTGGAAGCTGGGCACTGAGGGAGTCAAGGTCTGCCCATGGGATATCAATCCCAGGAGGCATCTAGAGGGAACATAGAGTGGTGAGCACATCCAGTTGCAATGAGACCGCCACTGCTTGCAGAGGCGTCTGCAAAGCCACTGGCACATGCATGCACCCATTCCGGATAAGGATAGCCACCCCTCCCACAGGGTGGCGTCCTTGCTGCTCTTGCTGATCTTGCTGCCGGGTGCGATCTCGCCCCTCTTGTGGGAAAACCCTCGACAGTTCCATTGTAGGAAATGTACCATGAAGTGTACTTAGAAGACTTGTTTCTATTCCTCCCTTTCCTCCGTCCCACTGCAGAAAAAGGAGGGACGCCTTCTATTGGTTCGTCCTGCTCCATCTCGAAGGAGGAATCCCCATCTTGCCCCAGTTTGGGCATGAAACCACCCCGTGCTCTCTGCCGTTGGCCAGAGAGCTTGGATGGACGAACCAAGGACACCCGCCCCACGGCAGTAGTGGGGAGTGTCCCTGCTTTCTTTCCTCCTGTCTCACCCACCACCCTTTCCGTGGAGAAGGTTGGCTGGGCTGGGACAGAGAGGGGGGCCTTCAAGGGAGATGCCTCTCTTTGATGAGTGGCATCTGGGGCCTCCAAAGAAGCTGGCACCGCCATTATTGGGGGGCCCATGCATGGGCCAGAGGCGGTGGTGGAGCCGGAAGAAGCCATGGAAATGGGGTCGGGGTCCGTCTGGCAGCAAATGCTTACACAGACCGGCACCCCATGGACACCGTGGGCCCGAGAGGGCGTTAAACGGATGAGAGGGGGAGCTGAGGTAGGGTGTCCGTCTGGATACAGACAGAGGACACAGCAGCTGCCTTCGCAGCACCTGCATAGGGCACTCAACGATTGGAGGTCCCTGGCAAGGCTAGCAGCCACCGTGCATCTGGAAAACTGATGGACATGCAGATCCTGGATCGCGCGTTCCTGCAGCCAAGTGGGGCAATCCCTATAACAGGCGGGGTGGTTGCCCTTACAGTTTATGCAGAGAGGTGCAGTCTTACTTGGCTCGGGGGAGTGGTCACCCTGTCCACAAGTGCCACACATGGCCTTGGCAGAACACGAATTCTGTCCAAGTCCATATCGCTGGCACTTGAAGCATCGAAGCGGACTCAGGATGAAGGAACGTACAGGCAAGTGGAGGTAGCCAGCCATGATGTAATCTGGCACCTTGGGCTTACCAAAGGTCAGCACCAAGGTGTCAGACGGAAGGGATTCTCCATTCCGTTGGACGGCGGTGCGGCAGATAGCCACCACACCCTGGTCCCTGAGCTCCTCCACTATTTGCTCTTCGGATTCCCCACGTAGGTCAGGGCACCGCACCACACCTCTACTGGTGTTTAAGGTGCGATGGGGTTAGACCACAACGGGGATGTCACCGAGCTTTTGCATTTTTAATAATGCTTCAGTCTGGTGGGGGCAGATGCCTCCTCCAACAAGGTGCCATTGCGCAGTTTCTTGACCGAGGTGACATCATTGGCAATGCCTTCGATGGCTTTGGTGATAAGGAAGGGCGACGCCTTCCCCAAGGCTGCACCATCCTCCCAGAGATGGAAATAAACCGGGGAGGATAGGAAGAAGGTATGGATGGTTGTTTGACTGCACCTAAAATCGTAGATGCAGGAACATGCTTTGCATCGGCAGTGGAACCCAGCACCTTAAGGCTAAGAGGTCGTTGCCTCTTGTTAAGGGCAGGTGCCGATGCCATAGACGTCACAGGTTCGTTCCCTGATCCTGTTGGCTTACTGGGGGAATGTGGCCTCTTTGTTGTAGCAGTACATGTCTCCATCAGCTCAGTGGCAGCTGGCCCACTCATTTGGGTGGGCCCGAGCCTGCCATCTTCCGGCTCAATACAAGTCACTAAAGAAGAAGGGGGAGGGGTGGGGTTATTTGATGAGGCCCCCAGCCTCGGGTTTAAAGTTGCCATAATTTTTAGTAATGATGCATTCACTGCCCACAGGTCTTACCCACCACATGGAGCCCAACGAGGGGACGCCCATTCGGGTCGCCGAGATTCCTTGGGCAGTATACCGTTAGGGTGGCATAATCCCCGAGTACCGGACCATTGGCATTGGGGTTGACTGCCGGTCCACTTACAGTCACCCTAGGAGGCATAACCACATATGCGCCCCTGGCCGATTGACAAAAACCAGGCTACTGCCTTGGCCTCCCATTTTCCTTGGAAGCTGTGGCCAAAGTTATGTTTTGGAGACTGTGGATCGCAACCCTAGTCCCCGATGTCTGTCAGCCACCTCACCAGTGTGGAGTGGCCAACAGACATCGCAGGGCATATGCCTCCTCAACCACCAGGATCCACTTTTCCCAGGGGTGTGGGTCTCCACGCACGGCAAACATGCGGGTAGGCATTTGTTTACAGTCACCTCAGTGAGGAGCCTACATCGAACAACCACGATGTTGGTATATTCGTGTCCAGAACACGTCGTAGACGAAGACGATAGTGGTTTTGTCCAGTGAGGGGCAAGAAAAAGTCACCCCGTTTTGTCGCCTCTTACGACATGCAGGTATGCAGTGTGCCTATTCTACCCCGGGCACACACGGGTAGACGATGTGGAAGGGTTATAGGTCAAGGTACCTGGGGGAGGGATACAAGCTGATCTATGCAGGTAGTGAAGAGGGACAAAATGGGGTGGGAATTATATTAAGTAGGGATTTGCAGCAGGGGATCACTTCAGTTAGGAGAGTCACCAGTAGGCTGATGTTAGTTACTGTTGTCTGGCAGGGTATAGGGCTCCACCTCATAAGTGCATATGACCCCCAAGTAGGCCTGGGTGACACCATAAAAACAGCTTTTTGGGATGAATTTGATGAGGTGGTGCAGTCAGTAGACAGCACAATGAGACAGGGCAGGGGTAATGAGCAAATGATTATTGGGGGTGACTTCAATGCACACGTTGGTAATGAGGGACTGGGGTATGAGGATGTTCATGGGGGATGTGGGTATGGGGTGATCAACCTAGAAGGGCAGGAGGTCCTTGACACAGCAAGAGCACATGGCCTTGCATTAGCCAATACATGGTTCAAGAAGAGGGAGAAGCACCTAGTTACTTTCCAATCACCACAGGGGAGGTCCCAAATAGACTTTTTCATGGTTAGGAAGCATCACAGGGCAGAGATCCAAGACTGCCCAGTGAGGATTTCCAGAAAGAAGGTGGCCATAAACAGCTCATAATAGACTTAT
Source organism: Trigoniulus corallinus (assembly GCA_013389805.1). Taxonomy (NCBI): domain Eukaryota; kingdom Metazoa; phylum Arthropoda; class Diplopoda; order Spirobolida; family Trigoniulidae; genus Trigoniulus; species Trigoniulus corallinus. The sequence continues at coordinate 24,692,712 of JAAFCE010007744.1, forward strand.
TAATTAAGGGGACAGGGAAGCAACATTCCTGGAAGGGAGAATCAGTTGTTAGGTGGTGGAAATTGCCCACCAAGGCAGATGAATTCCGACAGGAGGTTTTTAGTCAGGTCGATGGGACTGGGATGGGTCAGCCAGTGCCACGTGGGGCAGGGTTGCTAGAAAGATTAGGAGATGTGGTGAGGCACTGTTAGGTATGGGTAGAGTAGGAGGAACATATCAGGGTAGGCAGACATGGTGGTGGAATGAGGAGGTGGAAGCCGCCATCAAACTAAAGAAGGTAGCTTTTCATAGATGGAGGGAATTAGGGGACCAGGTTTCCAAGACCGACTATGTTCAGGCAAAGAAAAATGCCTGGAGGACCATTGTACTGGCCAAGTATCAGAAGTATGAGGCCTTATATGAAAAGTTGGGGACAAGGGAAGGGGAGAATGCAGTTTTTAGACTGGCCAAGACCAGGGATAGAACTAGCAAGGATGTTACCAGGGCTATAACAGTCAAGGATGCAAATGGCAGGTTGCTGTTCCAGCCAGCTGAGGTAATTAAAAGGTGGGAGGAAGCTACCTGCTCAACAGTCACAGACAGCCCAACCACCACCCAGGCAGTGGACAAGGTTAGTGAAGATGAAATAGTCACAGCCCTTCAAAAAATTAAATGTCGCAAAGCAGTAGGGCCAGATAAGATCCCCATTGATGTTTGGCACACCTTGGGGACTACAGCCATTACATGGTTAGGGAAGCTTTTTAATAAGCTATCAAATGGGGACAGGATGCCATCTGCATGGAGAGAAAGTTGGATAGTTCCACTGTTCAAGGGCAAAGGGGATGCCCAGGACTGTGGAAACTATAGAGGCATCAAGCTAATGAGCCATACTATGAAGGTGTGGGAGTGTGTAATAGAATGTTGCCTCAGAGACCAAACTCAAGTCCGGGGGAACCAATTTGGCTTTATGCCAGGTAGGTCCACCATGGAACCAATCTTTATTCTGTGCCAGATGATAGAGAAACATAGAGCAGCAAGGAAGGACCTCCATGCAGTATTCGTTGACCTGGAGAAGGCATATGATAGTGTCCCTAGACAGGTGCTATGGAGCGTTTTAAGGAAGAAGGGGGTTGATGAAGGCCATATTAGGATAGTGCAGGATATGTACGAGGATGCCATTACTAGGGTGAGGACAGTGTGGGGAAACACTGCAGGCTTCAATGTGCAGGTCGGTGTGCATCAAGGGTCAGCGCTTAATCCATATCTATTCACTCTGGTAATGGATGAGCTGCTGATAGGGATAGGGGAATGGGCCCCCCAGTGCCTAGTATTCGCTGATGATATGGGAAAGCTTGAGGGGTCCAAGGAGGATGCACAAAAGGGCCTACAGGACATTAAGACAGCAATGGAAAGAGGGGGCCTCAAAGTAAACACAAATAAGACAGAGTACCTAGCTTTCAATTTTAGTGGCCAGGGGCAAGGGGGTGAGATCCGTTGTGAGGGTGAGGGTATTCCAGCGGTGCAACAGTTTCGTTACTTAGGATCCGTTTTCCAGAGCAATGGGGAGATAGACTCAGACGTGACCAATAGGATTAATGCAGGATGGCTGGAGTGGAGGCAGGCTAGTGGAGTCCTGTGAGACCGCCAGGTCCCAATAAAGTTGAAAGGCAAACTTTACAGAACAGTCGTCAGGCCCGCCATGCTGTATGGCTCAGAGTGTTGGGCAGCTAGGAAGAACCATGAAAGGAGAATGGAAGTGGCTGAGATGCGTATGCTGCACTACATGACTGGAGTGTCACGAGCCAACAAAGTACGAAATGATTATGTTAGAGGGAGCCTGGGGGTGGAAGACACCGCAGAGAAGATGAGTGAGAGGTGGTTGAGGTGGTATGGGCATGTAATGAGGAGAGAGGAGGAGGAGCTTATTAGGTCCATTATGGGTTGGCATGTGATTGGGGGCACCAGAGGTAGGGGTAGGCCAAAACGGACGTGGGAGCTGGTGATACTGACGGACATGGAGAACTGTGGGGTGGAGGGCGACATAGTGGGGAAAGGAGGGAGTGGAGGAGGAGAACCTGCAGACCCGACCTTGCCGTGGGTGGGAGAAGGGTGAGATGATGATGACTTTGGTAGTCTCACAGACTACCCTTTACCTTTCATGTAACAGCAAAGATAGCATTACCTCTCTAGGGTTAATATTTGAATTTTCTTCTTTTATTATTGTGATAGTCCTTCTCTCATCTTGTTCACTGGTTCACTCTAGGCATAAAGGTAAGTCACAATAGTTCTTGTGTGCAATAGTTCAATTCTTTTTGTCCACAACAGTCCTAATTCATAGCAGTTCCTTCCTTTTTCTTGATGAGACAGTCTTTTTATTTTAAGACCCTTGCAGACGTTGCCGTCTCTGTGCTGAATCTTGATCTGTCCTCCTTTGTCTTGACTTCTTCTTTTTATATGCTTGTGTGGGTTTTGGCATTCCTAAATGACCGTTTTAGGGTGGTCCAAACCCTGGGTTCGTTTAGTTTTGGTTCCCCATTTTTAATATTAGTTATTGTGCATGCACGAATTTTTTATTCGGTTATTTTGAAAGGGATAGGAAGGGGTTGTCTTTCCTTTTAATTCTTTCCCAATTCTCTGGAGGGTAATAAAATTTGCTTTTTAATTTCTTTTTTAATAGCTTTCTTGTACTAAATGTCAGTTTAACTTTTAATTAATTGTTTTTCAGGTGACAGGTCCTGGGACATTAAAAGGTTTGTAGGATCCATGAGTCATCTTAAGGGATCACGGTTATCGTATCATCTCGGGAGCATGATCAGTAGGTCTTTCTATTTTTTGTTATTTCTCTTTTGTTTTTATTTTTTATTTCTTTTTCTTAGTTTTAGGTCAAAGGTGAGTAGGACTTAGGGAACTTTCAGGGCATCGTTTTCTACACCCGTTTTTCCCACAGAAAATAGAAGGGGACGCTCTTAGGGGAGTTCAGGGTAAGTAGGAGTTTTTATTTTGAGATTTTTCTCCTGCTTCTGCACTACACCCCTTTTTATTTCTCTTTTTAGATTAGTTCATCTTGTGGGTGTATCCACAAGATAACATTCCTCCCCCAAGAATTCATTGGGGTTCCTTGGGAAACCACAAGGGATTCTTAGTACCCTTTTTTGAGGAGAAATCAGTTGCTACCTTGATCGATTTAGGATATGAGACAGGTAATTCAATGTGCATAGCTTTGTTTAGAGGAGAACATAAACAGAGTGTCTCCTTCTGCTCTGCTTGTCTTTCTTCTGTGTTTTGATTCACAGATAGCTGTAAAACAACGGAATGCATGCAATAGCTGGAACATTGCTTCCAGTCATTACCCAAAGGTTCCTTCCTTCTTTTTTATTTCTGCAGAATTTCCTAGGTCCGGGACAATTGGGTTGAATCTTTACAAGATGCCATTTCCCCATAAAATGCTTAATAAAAACGTGTGCAACTGGCACACTGAAAAGGCCAGATATACTCATCAGGTCATTCAATATCTTTTATCATGAATAGCAACATAATGTTGACATGAATGGAGTTTACTGCTTTTTTATTTACCCTTTTTCATCATTTTTGTTCAAGTGAACCAGCAATTTGGGTAGTTTCATTAGTCAATATTGTTACGTTCGAACCGTGTGAATTTCTCTCATCTCTTTCATAATGAATTCTTTATCTGAACTTATCTAAACTCTTTATTACCCTATTCCAGCATTTAACAAATATTTTATCTTGGGATTTCGGTATTAATTGGAAACTTAGATACATCCTTTTTCTTTATGGAACTGTGCCATCTTACTTCTGGTTTTTAATTCTTTCCAGTTTTCTAGCTATTACAAATGATAGTTAATCTTTAATTGTAATTCCACTAGAATTGTGATTTAGTCAAATAACTAAATTACGCACTGCTGAGTTTGGAATTGTTTCAGTTTTGCCTTAATCTAATTTCTTATACAACATTTTCAGAATAATACAGGTGATCATTTATCACCACCTTACCATACTATTATATTATCAATTATTGCCACTTTTGTAATGTTCGCCACCATCTTCCTATGCTATTTATCTAAAATTGCAAAACGTTTGCACCTTTGGGGATTACACTGTCTACACCAAAACATTCATTACTCGGTCTCATGACGTTTTTGTTCTTCCAGCATTTCTAACGAAAAAAAACTCATGCCGGGTTTCCTACTGCTTGCTTCAATGCCAATTTTCCACTTGTGCACCTTCTCCCAGGATTTCTAACAAGAGAAGTTGCTAAGAATCGAGCCTCACTGGTTCCTTCACTTCCAGTATTTTTGTCAGGATTCCTTATCCCAGGATTTCTAACAAGAGGAGGTTTTTCGAGGTCTTCCATTCTCCATTGGCTTCATCAACCTTCTCTCTCCAGGATTTCAAGCTAAGAGAGAAGTTGTTGGAAGGCATACTTTTAACCAATTAATCAAGTACTCTTTTCCAATTCTAGGTTGATACCACAACCTTACTAGGACCCTCGCGGGGTGACAATAACCCTACTGTCACCAGGCCTTAAAAATTTGCTGATGGCCTCACTAGCAATCATCTGTAGGATTACCTTTTCAAAGCCTCTGCTACAGCTGCATAATAAACTACATAAACAAAATTGCAAGACAGTTTTACTAAATCTGTTCCTCATTCTCCACGGAAATATCAGTGTGAACGTCAATTTCACTGTGGGATAATTCGAATCACCGACACTAGTCTGGCCAGGACTAACGGTAACCCTCATAGACCAGATAATGGTTGATTAAAACACATAAATTGTCTTTGACAGATCCATCTCTTCTCCACTGGATCCTTGTCAAGTCAATTCTCCCCTTTTCTACCCTCAGAGTATATGTGACAACCACCTCCCCCTGAAATCC
>JAAFCE010007744.1:24739131-24794124 GCA_013389805.1 Trigoniulus corallinus
TTAAATGATTTTTATACCATTGTTAATACCTGTGGTTTTGAAGAATCTTGGCAAAGATTCCTAGCCCTCCTAGCAGAATTGCAAACAGCTAGCTGTCCCCATTAAGACTATAAGGAATAATACTTTTCCTGAATGGTATACTAAAGAGATGAAGGTAGCTTTGTGGAACCAGGGAGCGGCGAGTTGCATTGGACACACCAGTTCTCGTCTGATCACTGAAGTTAAGCAACGCAAGCCCAGTTAGTACTGACATGGGTGGTCCCTCGGGAAAGCTGGGTACTGCTAATACCCAATAATCGTCACATTAGTGTAGTGTCTGTGCAGTATATGCATTAGAACTATACAGTGGACGGATCTCTAATGACCTTGTAGTTGACGGGACCTTAAACTCCAACAAACAACAAAAAAAAAATTGTGAAACCAGCGAAGGGCTAGGAATGCACTTAGGAGAGGGAGGGATGCCAATAGTGAGTTAGTTTATAAGAAGGTCCAGAAAATAGTTAAAGTGTATATGAAGAAGGCTTACAAGAATTTTCATGAAAACATTTTGGGAGACAGGCTTCAGAAAAATCCAAAGGCGTTGTGTGGGTATCTGAAGAGGTGTAGGAAAGAGGGTTTAGGGATACAGTGGTTAAAGATGGGTCAGGAAATGTAGTTAAGGATAGTCTTGTGATTGCCAATATTTTCAATGATGCATTTGCAAAAAGCTTTGCAACCAGTAGAAGAAACTTCCAGCTGGTACTTGATAGTGATTCATCAGAGGGAATGGATGAGGTTACTGTAACTAGGGTGGGAATTGAGCAACTACTGAGTAAATCAGTGGTTCCTAAGGCTGTAGGTCCTGATGGCATTTCTCCATATATTATGCAGTGGCTTTCAGGGATACTTAGCTATTATCTGGTGGAAATATTTAGAGTCATTAGGCACAGGTATTGTTCCATCATCATGGAAACTGGCTAATGTGGTACCAATTTTCAAGTCAGGAGACACAGCAGACCCTAAGTGCTATAGACCAGTTTCATTAACGAGTGCTGTATCCAAGGCTTTTGAACATATCCTACTCTCCTCTATAATGGGATATCTGGAAAAGAATGGCATCCTTAGCAACAATCAGCATGGGTTTAGGAAAGGGAGGTCATGTGACACCCAAATGGCTTGCTTGATGGATTATATTCAAAGGGCTTTAGACAACAGAAAGCAGGTTAATATTGTATTCTTAGACTTTGAACAGGCTTTTGGCATGGCACCCCATGATAAGCTGATTTAAAAAATGTCAAGTTTAGGGATACATAGTAAGGTTACTCAGTGGGTAAGGTACTACCTGCTTGATAGACAACAGAGGGTAATGTACAAGGGTAGTGCATATGAATAGAAACCAGCCACATCAGGGGTCCCTCACGTAGGTGTTTTGGGTCCTTTGTTGTACATTCTCTATGTGAATGACATAGGACTTGGTATTAGAAGAGGGGTTACCATCCTGCGCACAACTACAACAGGATCTCAATAAGATTTACAACTGGTGTGTAAAATGGGAATTGCCATTAAATCTGAAAAAGTGTAGGATTCTTGCAATATCTAGATCTAGGAGGCTACTTGATTTTGATTACTATATAGGTGGAGTTAGGGTTGAGAGAGTTGGGACCCATAAATATCTTGGAATAATTTTAAATAGCCAAGGTACCTGGAAGGATCATATTAGTAAATTGGTTGGGAGGGCAGGTCAATTCCTCCATTTGATTAGGAGGGTCCTTGGGTATAGCACAAGGGAGGTGAAAGAAACAGCATTTATTTCAATGATGCAAACAATTTTGGAGTATGGTAGTCCAATTTGGTTCCCCTTCAGGCAGGAATTATCTTGGGAGATTGAAAGGATACAGAAGATGGCAGCAAGAACTGTACTCCACAGGTTTTCTCACAAGGATAGTGTGTCTGACATGATAAGGGAATTAGGGGCGGGGGGGAATACTAAGCCAGTGGCATACATCACACTGCTGGGGTGTGATGGACCTCTGGTTGGATGTGTGTCCCTCTCTAAGTACAAAGGGAGAAAGGATCATTTGTATAAATTGAAGATTAGGACACAGACAGACCCATATTACTGGTCTTTCTTACCAAGGACCATTCAGCAATGGAATAGCCTTGGAGAGGATAAGTGGAAGGCCTCCTAAAAAGAAACCCCACTATTACTAGTGTTGTAGAGGGATCACGAGAATTTTACCCTAGGGTTTTGAAAGCTGTACGGTAATGTATGTAGGAATGAGAGTTGGTCTCTCCACTGCTATATTGACCAAATATGGCTGCTTGTAGTGTAGTGAATTAGAATTAAATTAGAATGTAAACCCAGCTAGTACTATGTGGGTGGCGCCTTGGGAGAACTGGGTCTGCTAATGCCCAATAATCGTTGCAGTTTCTGCACTGGAACTATGCAGTGGGTAGGACTCTAATGACCTTCTAGTTGAAGGGCCCAAAACACCAATGAAACAAAGAAAAACAAAAAGACAAATCGCCACCCAACTCTGGGAAAAAGACCATTAAAAGATACAAGGAGGTGTTAAAAGAGAACGGCAGTGGCAGTGTTGCATATGACACAACAGTTCTCTCCTAATCACTGAAGTGAAGCAACATAACCTCAGCTAGTACTAGCATGGGTGCCCACTTGGGAAAATTGGGTACCACTAATACCCAAAAATCGTCACATCAGTGTAGTCTCTGCATTACAACTACAAAGTGGACAGTGCAACAATGACCATTGTTGTTGAAGGGCCCTAAAACACCAACAAAAAAAAGTAGAATAGCATATCGAATCACTGGATTTTGGCTATCAATGAATCCTAACTTCGCAAATGTCCAAATGTTGACTATAATGTTATGTTATTCAATTCCAGTTTTCTTTAATGTATTTTACCATATTTATTTCTGAATAGCAAATAAATGCTAATATGAAACTTAAAATGTAAAATATGAAAAGAAAGGCAAAACATGTAACGAAAGTAATAAGCATTTAAAACATGGCTAACATGTAATAAATGTACTTATATTCATTCAAAAGTAGGAATGGAAGTTATCAGGGTACTTTTAAAGCTGGGGGTATAAATGATGGAACGCACCATGGTATGAACGTTTGCCCCCCTTTTGCCTTTGTCACATTCCAAGAATTTTCTGTCATTAACAAATGCATGGTGATTGAAACACAAAGATTGCAGAGATTTTATGTTAAAGAATTCTTCTATGTTATTGGTACTTTTTATAAGTGAATGTATTATAATTTTAGGCTATCAACGATCCTAACTTCGCAAATGTCCGAATGTTGACTACAGTAGAATCATGTTATATCGAACCTCAGGGAAACGTGAAAAATACTTCGATATATCCGAGTTTCGATATATCCAATTCGCGAAATTCTATATTCAAAACTTACGTTTTCACAAATGTAAATGGCCCGCTGCTATTATACTATCTACAATTTCAATTTTAGGATAAAATATTAAGATCATCATATCATCATCGTCATCACAATACCCTTATCATGCCTGTGGCAGGGTCGGGTCTGCGAGATCTTGGTCCCCATCCACCCCCACACACTGCCTAAAATATTAAGATCAACAATCTTAAAAAAACAATAACATCACAACATAAAGAAGTTCTATTCTAATTCACTACACTGCAAGCAGCCTTATTTGGCAGTGGAGAGATTAACTCTCGAAAAGCAACTCCTAACCCTTTTCCCGCCTATGGCAGGGTCGAGTACCCATCTTGTCCCTCTGAATGGGCACAGGATGATATATTGGTCATAATTTTTTCTGCAGCCAGTTGCCGGCCAAAGCTACAGCCCTACACTTATTTATCGTCGATCTAGTGTTTGTTGGGGAATGCTACCGACGCCAGGGGGCGTCGGCTTTTGCCTCATCTACCCGTTGCATAGTAGAGAGGGATGGTGGCTTTTCCGTTCAGGAAGCCCTCAACTTTATCCTCTCGAAAGGTATTCCATTGCCAAATGGTCCTTGTCAAAAATGATCAGTAGTATGATTCTTATCTGTGCCCTTATCTACCTCAATTTATACGTATGGTCCTTTGTCATCTTATACTCAGCCAGGGACACACTTGCAACCACAGGGGTGCATTTGTACATCAGAGGCTTAATGTGTGGGCTGCCAATTCAATTGCACTGACGGGATAAAAACCTATTAGTTCTAAGGGTTTCGTGAGTTGACAAAGTTTGATGACTTTGGTCTAGATGGAGGGAGACCCTCTCTATGGTCTCTGTCGACCAAAGTCAAATACTGTATTTATGATACTTCGATATATTCCATAGGCTTCTGATCAGAGGGACTGAAAATCACCTTCGATAAAACCGAGATTTCGAAATAAACGAGTTTCGATATATCTGGGCATTTTTCGTATTAATTAACATTGTGTCTGGCGGGACCGTCGCTTCAACTTCGATATTGGCAGAATTTCGATATAAGCGAGTTCGATATACCGAAGTTCTACTGTATAATATTATGTTATGCAATTCCAGTTTTCATTAATGTATTTTACCATATTTATTTCTGAATAGCAAATAAATGCTAAAATGAAACTTAAAATGTAAAATACGAAAAGAAACGCAAAACATGAAACGAAAGTAATAAGCATTTAAAACATGGCTAACATGTAATAAATGTACTTACAGTCGGACCTCATTATAATGGACGCCACGGGAACATGACAGTTGTCCACTATACGCGATTGTCCACTAAAATGGGGTTGTTGAAAAACTGCATTATTCCAGTGGCCATTACTCAAAATGCTGTAAGTACAGTACTGTATTATACAGTGGTAGAGTCAACAATGTTAGAAATTCCAAAAATCCAGAACTCCTCAACAATATACAGTACTGATTTATCACTGCTGCAGGTGGGTTGTTGTTGTTTGTTGGTGTTTAAGGTCCCGTCAACTACAAGGTCATTAGAGACCCGTCCACTGCATAGTTCTCGTGCATAGACTGCACAGACACTACCCCAACGCGACGATTATTGGGTATTAGCAGTACCCAGCTTTCCCAAGCGACCAACCATGTCAGAACTAACTGGGCTTGCGTTGCTTAACTTCAGTGATCAGACGAGAACTGGTGTGTCCAACACAACTCGCCGCTCCTGCAGTTGGGGGTTGATGAAACTGGTGGCAATAGATGGTGAGAGGTTTGGCTGTGGATACAGTAATTGTATTTCCTTACCATCAACATACAGTACTGTATTTATAGGCTCAGCAAACAAATGCATAACAGGGTGAAAATTAATTACTGGATTGCTGGATTAATTTCATGGGTTGGGGAGTAAGCCAAGCAGCCATAACAGGACGAACCCTTAGGAGGCTGCTCAAGGAGATGAGGAGGTAGGTGTAGGGGACATAGGAGAGGAAAAATTTGCAGGAACTTGGTGTGTCCAACGCAACTTGACTGCACCCAACGCAACTTGGCTGCAGAATACCCACTGTATTTTTAGTCCTATCAACCAAAGGCCACAAGACTGTGAAAACAATAGCCATATGTACTGTACACTACAACACTAACATATTGTGACTTAAGGTGTCCCTGTATTGGGAAAAAGATATTGTAGGGGGCATTTCTTGGAAGTCAGGCGTTTAAGGGTGCAACAGCAACTTTCACATTCCAACTTTATTAAAGTTGTCAACACTGCAGTGTTGACAACTTTAATAATTAAATACTGTTGTGTCTTCCTTTATTCAGATTGCAAAGTCACTGATTCAACCAGCCATCCAATAATGAAAGTGTCCATCCACTATAATGGGCATCGTTTAACATACAAAATGTTTGATGGGGACACATGAATCGTCCACTATACACAATAATGGGGATCCACTATAACGGGTTCTTTCAGTGTGGGTGATATAGGAACTTTGGAAGGGACTGAGGATATCGTCCCCTATAGGCATATCGTCCACTATAATGGGGCACATTATAACGAGGTTCGACTGTATATTCATTAAAAAATTGGAATGGAAGTTTTCAGGGTACTTTTACAGCTGGGGGCATAAATGATGGAACACACCATTGTAGGAACGTTAGTCCTCCTTTTGCCTTTGTCACATTCCAAGAATTTTCTGTTATTAACAAATGCATGGTGATTGAAACACAAAGATTGCAGAGATTTTATGTTAAAGAATTTTTCTATGTTATTGGTATTTTTCATCAGTGAATGTATTATAATTTTAGGCCATCTTTCATCATCATCATCATACCCTTATCCAGTCTGTGGCAGGGTCGGGTCCACAGGTCCATTGAATATGCTCTGACTGGGAACACTGAGCAAGAGAGTGGCACAGGGATATTGGCTGGTTGTCTGTGGGGGGATGCCGACCTACTCAACTGTTCCAACACCACGTTTTACAACCAAAATATAAATTTTGGCAGGCAAATTAATGCTTTGTCAGTTAGAATATTGTGTGGTGTCTGGCCTATTGCACAATAACTATAATGCAACAGCAGTCAGGCTCATGCCTAACTTTAGGTCATCTTCAGATGGTATAAATATTTTAGATGATCTTATTAGCCAAATTGTGGATAATGGTGAAATAAGTGCAACAGAAATAAGATCTGTAGCTATTATACCACCAATTGAATTGGGCCATGTGGCTACTGATGAAGATTCTGAGCTGTCAGATGATGAGGCCAATGGTGATGTGTCACATATTCCCAGACGAAAATTAAGGGCAGAAATTAGTGTTGAATTTGAAGAAGTTATTGACCCTGAATGAAGTGAATATATTACTGAAAGACAAAATATACCAAAAGAGCCTTCATGAAAAAGAAAGAAAAGGGGCAAGAGGCTAAGACCATCAGTCTCAAGACATCATCAACTCAGACTCAGACCAACTCATCAACTCAGACCAACTGGGTCTTACCAGAATATTGCAAGAATGTTATTGGCCATCTACCATGGACTATTTGAAGAACAAAATTATAACACCATTTGATATATTTGAAGTATTCTTTACAGATGATTTAATAAACCTAATAGTTCATCAAACAATTCTATATGCAGGACAAAAAAAAAGAAGTCATAATCTGCAGGCCTCACTTGGTGAAGTTTTCACTTTCATTGGTATAATGCTTATTTCTGGATATCACCCCATCAGCAAGAAAATGTATTGGGAAGAACCTGATTACCAGAAGTAGGGGATTGCTCTTATGGAAGAGTGGTCACATATCCCCCAAGAGTGCATTGATATTCTCACATTGATAATGTCACACAAGTGTGCAGCAGTGCTGGTCATTCAAGGACACCATACTGCAACACTGAAGGAACATTTCCACCAATGGCCATCAATTACAGTAGTGCTAATGTTGCTTTGTTTGTTTGCCTTATTCTCTGTTATCTCATTTCATTTGATGGGAACACCACTGAGGCGATCATATGATTCACGTCCTTCCTTTTGTCAGTATACCATAATGGAAATTAATATGTGATTGAAAGAACTTATCTCTTGTACCTTATTGCAGCATTCTTAGGTTATTTCACAATATCCCCTAATTTATTTGACCAATGTAGATTTTTAAGCTCACAGAACCAATTTTTCTGCATGGTAATTTCCACATTTCTGAAGACATAAGTTTGCAGTTGTTCAAAGTAACCCTTACTTGCATAAATAATTTGCAATCTGTCTTCTGGAATGTCTCAAGAATTGAAATTTTGCAGCAAAGACGACTCAGTTGATTTCAGTAATTCGTTATTGAAGAAAAAACAATTATTGTTTTCTTTACAAAGTTGGCAATAGTACACTCGATATTTAAGAGAAGAAAATCAACAATCCACAAACTGCAGTTATAAAAACGATTAACATGCGAAATAAAGAAGAAGAATCATCCTTTCCCTGAAAATAAAACGGTTGATTACTGGACTTTCTCATGTACATATACAATCTACAAAAACCACAAGTAGTTTGGCTTTCATTTTAAAATGACTAGGTGGGAAAACTGATTAGTCACAAATTGCTTCTTTTCCGCACGTCCAAACAATGGTTCTAGTTCTCTTGCAGTAAGAATAGGGTTATGAAAGAGTAAAAGGTTAATGTTATCACGATTTCTCACTTCAAACTTCGATTAGTTAACTTTTGGCGTGACTCTTCCCCCATCATTACACTGAAATGCTATAATAGTCACTTGACACCTTGTAATTAAATAACTGAAGAGAAAAAATATTAAAACATCATCAAGTAAGAATAACATTCGTCCAATACACACCATCGACAAAACTAAGTACTGACAATCCATACACGTTGAAATTGCAATCGTCTTCATCGTCATCATCAGTCTTGAAATTGTTTGCCATTTTTTTTGTAAGTTTTATTTTTAAAAATAGAACAAAGGCCGTAGTGGTTTCAACACAGTCTGCAACTTGTTTATAGCAACATCAGTCAATATTAGAATGCCGCTATCGTTAATCCAAAGGATGTTCAGGGCAGGATCTATTAACTTCGAACCACGAATCGATGCAACTGGAAACACAGAAGAAAACAAAAAAAAAATTATTTTTTAAAAATATTACGTCAATGGTTTAAGGGACCAGAAAAGACCCCAGTCTTTAGTATAGGGATTGAAGCATTAGGTTGGCAGCTGGCTGTGGAAAAATTCCGTCCTACAGATCGCCCATGTGGCCCAATGGGGCACAAATGGGTAGTTGTCATTGTTTATTTTGCAGCGATAGAACAACGGCACAATGGATCCGACAGCTCAACAACGTGGGAATAGCTAAGGGGATATAACGTAATTTCATAATCCTAATACGGAATTTGACTCGGGGATTAGAGAATTTAAAGCGAAAAGTAACTTTTGATGTCAACCCTTCGACTGCTATAGACCCATACATGCATCCAGCAAAAGTAATCATCGTCAAATATAAACACAAGCCCAAAATATTCACTTTGTCCGTGGTGTTCAACCCTTATATCAAGACAGGTTGCAGCATTCAGTTTAAGAAAGTATCGGGCCAGCAGACAAAACAAAAACGTCCCCTACCTCCCAAAATTTTACTTTTATAACTTACAAAGTTTCATTTGAAATTTAACTAATACATATTAAAATTCTACTTTATTAATATAACAAAACGATTGTCAACTTGTGGGTGGCGGGACCATCCTCTACTACCGTCTATCTTCCACCAGGTCCCCCCCTCCTCCCTTCTTCTCATTACACATCAGGGAGTGGAAAATTTCGTTAGATACAAAAGTGGGAGGAGGGGAGAGTGAGATAGAGAGAAAGCCAAGGTCCTTCAGGTCACGCGCGGATCCAGGGTGGGGATTTTGGGATTGCAACCCCCCCATGCACATATAAACTTATGTGCATAATATATGCGAGCTTATGATGAAAATCCCCCCCCCCCCGATGAAAATCCTGGATCCGCCACTGCTTCAGATGAAAGCCAAAGTCCTGTGAGATCCTCTACCATGCTACGGGTATATGAGGAACACTTTCCAGGTGTAGGAGCGCGAAAGCTTGCGTCGGTGGAATTGCCCAACGAGCATTGAGAGGGACACGGGGGTTACTAGACCCTGAAACAGGTGGGGCAGCCTGTTAGGAACAAATTTGCAAGTACAGTATCATGAAAATTAACAGACGCAGGCGGTAACCTTGGGGATACAGCTATCAAAAACTCTAATTTACCTTTTATGATATATACAAAGACATGGCAATCGAGCAATTGTATCTCCCTGTTGAAGATCATCCAAGCATATAACACATTCTCCTTTATCTTCTCTTAATACATCCTCTGCAAAGAAATGAGGTGATAAAAATTTGTTTTAAGTCCAGCAAAAGTACTTGAACTAAAAATAATTTAAGAAATAATGTAACATATACATGGCCAATCAAATAATACGAAATGAATGACAATCCAAATGAAGCGATTCGCAGGAAACACCGTATTAGTTTTAAATACTGGAGACGCCGGTGGCATTCAGTAACAATCATTTAATATTTAGGCAAAATTCAAATTTTATCACTTCCTGGGCTAGCATATGAAAGTCACATTATAAACCTCCACGCATCCCTCACGTTCTTCAGACATACCCCCATTAGACTTTTTCCTGTGGGGATATGTAAATGATAAAGCGTTTGTTACACCTGTCACTGACATTAGTACATTAAAGAAAGAATAATTGACGCAATATCTCCTACTGGAGTTAATACATCAATTATTTTATTAACAGTGTGATCAATCGACCAAAAGGGGACGCTTCGTGCCACTCTCAGCTACTGTCAGAAATATCATGGTCAGCCCTAGATGTCTATTGGTTCTGGGTACTCCAGGGTCATGGCTCTCTGACGGTTACCTGTCCAAGCAACCCTGGCGACCCGAATGGGCTTCTCCTTGGGGCTCACGGACAGGGAATTTAAAATCTGCACATACATGATGCAAAACTCAGAAGTCATCGAACCTATGGTGGAGGGGATTATAGCCAACCTATGGTGCGCGAGCAGGACCCGTGAAACCGTCATCAGGGGCTCACAATGTCACAGGGGTAGGAATCTTGGGTCCCATGACAGATAGCGGCACGAGTGTTGTGGGGGTAGCCCAGAATTCTCAACAGCAAGAAGCACCAAAGTTCCCACGGGGTCGAGACGCCTGGCTGGGTTGCCCCAAGTCAGATTATGCTCAAAAAGCATAGGGGGAAATTAAGATTAGGAACGTGGGGACCCTTACTGGCAAAACAGGGGAGTTCGGTAATATCCTAAAGTGAAGGAGGATTAATGTAGCGTCTCTCCAGGAAACTAGGTGGAAAGGGGATAGATCAAGGTAAAGTAACCAGATTTTGCAGAGACCAAAGCAGGACGGGGCCTTTGGTGAGTGCCACCAAGTAGGGGTGGTGAGACATTCTTTCCTGAAGAGCAAAGATCAAAACTTGCAACTTCGTACCTACT
This sequence comes from Trigoniulus corallinus, assembly GCA_013389805.1. Lineage (NCBI taxonomy): Eukaryota > Metazoa > Arthropoda > Diplopoda > Spirobolida > Trigoniulidae > Trigoniulus > Trigoniulus corallinus. The sequence continues at coordinate 24,750,050 of JAAFCE010007744.1, forward strand.
ATACCTTACAGCCAAGGATGCATTATCACCATCATACCCTTATCCTGCCAACGGCAGGGTCGGGTCTGCGGGTTCTTACCCTCCACCTCACACACTGTCATAGCCTTATGGACAACCAGCTCCAAGACTGCTTCAGTCTGTCCCTGCCCCAGGTGTTGCCAACCACCTGCATTCCTGAATTGGACCTAACGAGCTCTTCTTCCCCTCTTTTCATTATGTGTTCATACCATCTCAAACTACACTACCCTATCAAAAGTCATGGAACAATCGTTATTTGCATGAAAAAGTGGCATTCCTTTGAAATATTACAGGTGGCATTCCTCCCAGCACTATATAACACAGAGTACACTATTATGAGAATGCTGAAAGAATGTCTCAAAGAAAAGAGCTTTCAGACTTTAAAGAGGTACAATTGTCGGGTGCCATTTCGCAGGCAAAACTGTTAGGGAGACGTCAACCCTCCTAAACATCCCAAAATCGACCGTTCACAACGTCATCCGGGCCTGGAAAGAGAAAAGCACCACAAGTGTTCCACCTAGGACTTGAAGACCCAAGATCATGTCAGGTAGAGACCAAAGAGCTCGTCATAAAATGGTCACTCCAAATCGTCACACATGGCTTGACGAACTGACAAGATCATTCATAGAGTCGATGGGAACAACTATGAGCACCCTGACTGTTTACAGAGAACTGCATGCAATGGGTTTTTATGGCAGAGCGGCAGTGAGCACCAGCAATGCCGCGAGGAGATTGCAATGGTGCCAAGAGCGACGACATTGGACTCTGGATCAATGGTGAATGGTTGAATGGAGTGATGAGTCCCACTACACCATCTGGCAATCAGATGCAGAGGTTTGGGTATGGCAAATGCGTGGCGAACGTTACCTGCCAAGCTGTGTTGTGCCCACGGTAAAGTTCGGTGGAGGGTCAGTGATAGTGTGGGGGTGCTTCTCATGGTATGGGTTGGGTGCAATCGTTTCTGTTGATGGACATCTAAACGCAGAGCGTTACCTGGACATTCTGGACAATGCAGCACTCCTATCTCTCTGGCAGCACTTTGGCAATGGTTCTTTCTGTTTCAGCACGATAATGCACCTTGCCATAAAGCACGGGCCATAAGCACATGGTTCGATTAAATAGGGGTTCGAGAACTTGACTGGCCTGCACTGGCCTGCAGAACTTCCCTTTAAACTTGATTGGGACCCTCCTATCACACAGGACTCCACTTCAACCATCCTCATTGATTTTATGGGCCACAGGACGGGTCTAGCACTGGATGCCTGATGTTGTAATTTTAATAAGACGATGATCAGTTGCCAACCTAGAAGGACCATTCAGTGTGTGTGCTCTATACAAGTATTTCATTGACGAGTGAATGGTTCCGAGAAGTTGCCAATAAAGGGGGACAAACGGGCGTCCCACTGGGACAAGAAGGACTTGGGTCATGAAGACTGAAATTGGGACGTCTGGTCACCCTAATCAAGGGCGCTTGGTGAGGAATACAAGTTCATGTAAATAGCTAGTGAAGAGGGACGAAATGAGGTGTATTAGTGAGCATCAGCAAATGTTCACTCTGGTGAAACGAATTAATAGTAGGCTACTGTTGGTTACTGTGGTCTGGTGAGGAGTAGGGCTCCACCTCATCAGCACGTATGACCCCAAGGTGGGCCTTGATGAACTCACAAAGGTGGGTTTTCAGACAGACTTGGGTGATTTGGTACACTCATTAGCTGGCGAGGTGGGGAAGTGTAAATTATTGGTGGGGACTTTAATGGCCACACAGGCAAAAATAGTCAGGTACATGGGGAATGGAGGCATGGAACTGTCAGCATAGATGGGCAGTGAATCCTTGACACAGCACAAGCAAGTCTTGCATTGGTGAAGACATGGTTTCGAAAGAGAGACAAGCGCCTGATCACATTGCAATCGCCATAAGTGATGTCACAGATCCTTGCAGATTGATGCATCTGATGAGGCATTTTCACATTACTATCCCCATTTCTAAACTGCCAGTCCAACAGTTGCAGTCCAATCGAAGTCCGCTAATCCACTGAAGATAGGACACGGTCTTGAAGTGCTCACCTTGACCCACCCCAGGACCCACCATTGGTTCTAGCTCTCCACTCCTGCCTATCTCCAAAATAGCCCTGAATTTGTTTCAGATCTTCCCTACCTTTCTTTCATCTTCATATTTTATGACCATACCACACACATCCATTCATCACACCCGTTCCCCGCATGTGGCAGGGTCATGTCTGCAGGTTGCATCCCTCTACTCCCAGCTATCTCCCACTTGGTCCCTATCCACCCTAAACATTACCATATCCCTATGTATCGCCTGCATCAACGTCTGCTTCTGGTCTTCTCTTACCCTGGGGGCTTCCACCTGCATTCCCTGAGAGCACCTAAAAGTCTCCTTCCTTGTTCTCATTACATGTCCATAACAGTCGAACCTCATTATAGTGGATGCCACGGGACCATGAGCAGTCGTCCACTATACGCGACTGCCCACTATTAATGGAGTTTTTGAAAAACTACATTATTCCAGTGGCCATTACTCAAAATGCTGTAAGTACAGTAGTACAGTCAACAACGTTAGAAATTCCAAAAATCCAGAACTCCTCAACAATTGACAATACTGATTTATGACTGCTGCAGTTCGGGGTTGATGAAACTGGCAGCAATAGATGGTGAGAGGTTTGGCTGTGGATACAGTAATTGTATTTCCTTACCATCAACGTACAGTACTGAATTTATAGGCTCAGCAAACAAATGCATAACAGAAGGAAAATTAATTACTGGATTGCTGGATTAATTTCATTTGTTTGTTGGAGTTTAAGGTCCCGTCAACTACGAGGTCATTAGAGACCCGTCCACTGTATAGTTCTAATGCATATACTGCACAGACACTACACTACACTAATGCGACGATTATTGGGTATTAGCAGTACCCAGCTTTCACGAGCGACCACCCATGTCAGTACTAAGTCTACTATCTGATGTGTTGGGTGATTGGGAGGAGGAGCCAGCAGTTGGATGGTTTCATCCAACCAACTTGCCCGACTGTCGGAATGGTCGCACAACATGCCTACAGATTACACAATATGTTGAGCTGGTTGGGAGGTTGGCCCAACAAGTTGGGTAGTGTGTGGCAGCCTTTAGGGCTCTCATAGGGCTTATTTTCGGGGAAGGGCTTATATTAAGCACATCTGGAAAAATCTTGGTAGGTCTTATTTTTGGGGAAACATGGTAATTATTAGCGATTTGTGAAAAATCTGTACGTGCCTCAGAAAAACTAAACCCGTATTTGAAATCAGCAGCCAAAAGCGATTCAGAATCAGCTGAATTCTTGCAATCATCAGAAATTTTTTTTCAAAATGCAGCCCTGTGTAATTTTCATTTATTTGAGATTTTTGATATAAATGGTTGTTGCTTTCTGCATGAATTTTGAGAAATTGACTATTTGGTACCAGAGTTCCCAGGTGCTGAACAATGCCACAATTAACTTCAGAGTCAATTCCAAACAAGTAGTCAAGTTATTAATACCAAAAACTGAAATAAATCAACTCATAACAAATGAAAGTATGGGGGAATTGGCATCATAAAACATAACTGTTTTCAAAATAAAGTTATTTCAACTCAAAGTGAAAATGGATACCCAGGTATGGATATCAGGGTTAAAGCTGGGTTTACACTGGACACAACATACTCTCTGCAACTGTTTTGGCAGGCTTTCAGCAGTCTCACTCACCCTCACTATTTACATAGAGCAAAAAATGTGTGAAGCAAGCATGCAACACGTATCTACAGTAAAACTACACGAAATGGGAGTGGCAAAGCCCTTTGATGCACATCATAAAACCGACAGTGCAGTGGCTCACCATGAGGCTGCCTCATGCAACTAATTTTGGAGTGAGTCCCTGTTTACATGGCACAAGTCTTGCCTTATGAAACATTTGCACGAGTATTTCATTAGTGTTAATAAAATTTCCACAGTCCTCTGCTGAAGTTCCATTGTGGCTTAAATGTTATATTCTACACCTCACGTTGTTGAATATTACTGATGAGTTGGTACAACATATGGAGTGCATGCATACTCCAAGTTGATTGGACATCTTCGACAATCAATCAACGTTTAGATTAATTGAACACATTGCAAACCATTTGCTAGCACATCACTTCTGACACCATAAGCACTTGTAAATCTCCAGACGTTTGATTTCTTTGGAGATGGCAATATAAGTAAGAAGATAACTTCTGCACTTTCTATCTCTCTCTAGGAAGGTAGTTTCGTCCTTCCATAAACTCCTGGGCTTTGCTTGGCAGTATTACCAAGAGACCTGACAGCCTCTTGTCTTACAAAGACGATATACCAACAGAGACTGAGCTCCATCACTAACCAGTGGGGGAGCGACAAATTGCATTGGACGACCAGTTCTCATGTGATCACTGAAGTTAAGCAGTAAAACCCAGTTAGTACTGACATGGGTGGTCACTTGGGAAAACTGGGTACTGCTAATACCAAAAAATTGCTGTGTTGGTGTAGTGCCTGTGCAATCTCTGCATAAGAACTATGCTGTGGATGGGGCCCTAATGACCCTGCAGTTGAAGGGTCCTAATCATCATCATCATCACCATACCCTTAACCCGCCTGTGGCAGGGTCGGGTTTGCAGGTTCTAGCCCTCCACTCCAGTCTCTCTTTCACCAGGTCCCCATCCACTCCACACACCACCATATCCTTATGAACAACTTCCTCCCACGTTAACTTCAGTCTCCCTCTGCCATGGGTGCTCCGATCACCTGCATTCCTGGTATGGCCCTAACACGCTCCTCATTCCCTCTTCTCATTATGTTACCATACCACCTCAGCCTATTTTCCCTGATCTCTTCAATGTCCACTACCCCCAGGCTTCCTCTAATATATGCATTCCTAATTCTATTTGCTCTTGACACACCACTTGTGTACCACAGCATTTGCATCTTGGCTACTTGCATTCTATTTACATGGCTTTTCTTCACTGCCAGCACTGTGAACCATATAGAAATCTGGCCTAACCACTGTCCTGTAGAACTTCCCTTACAACTTGATTGGAATCCTCCTATCGCACAGGACTCCACTTGCCTGTTTCCATTTCAACCACCCCCCATTGATTCTAAGGGTCACAACCGAGTCTATCTCCCCACTGTTTTGGAATGTTGATCCCAAGTACTTTACCTCCCGCACATTTATTTCGCCAGTTTGCCCCCTCGAATTCATGTCCCCAACGTTTTCAAGACCATCCCACTTGAAAGCTAAATACTCAGTCTTATTCACGTTAATCTTTAGCACTCCCCTTTCCATTGCTCTTCTTATATCATTTAGTCCTTTCTCTATTTGCTCTTTGCAGTCACTAATTTCCCCTATGTCATCAGCAAATGCCAGGCACTGTGGGGCCCATTCTCCTACACTCATCAGCAGTTCATCCATAACCAGGATGAAAAGATATGGACGAAGTGCAAACCATGGTGAATCCCAACCTTCAATGCAAAGCCTCCAGTGTTTCCCCAAGGGGTCCTTACCCTAAGAATGATGATTCACTCCATTGTGGACCTACCTGGCATAAACCCAAACTGATTTGCACAGACACTAGTGCTATCCTGGAGGCGACGTTCCATTACTCCCTCCCAGAGCTTCATGGAGTGGCTCACTAACTTTATACCTCTGTAGTTGCCACAATCATGGACATCCCCTTTACCCTTGTAGAAAGGTACTATCCAACTTTCACGCCATGCAGATGGCATTCTATCACCCCTAGCTATCTTATTGAAGAGTTTCACTAGCCATCTGGTACCTGTCCTTCCTAGGCTATGCCATACTTAAATGGTGATTCCATCTGGGCAGGCAGCTTTTCAGCCTTTCATCTTCCTAAGTGCCCTGGTTACTACCTCTTTAGTTATGCAGTCCACTACCCTTGATGGTGTAGGATTGGTGGTGATGTTCTCATCTCCCCCCACTTCATTCAAGAGGTTTTGGAAGTACTCCTCCCACCTCCTCTTTACCATTGTTGGGGAAAGCAGGTCCCTACCTAAGCTGTCCCTCAGTGTTATGGCTTGGGGTATATCTTTTGCTGCCCTATCTCTAGCCTTGGCCTGCTTGAAAACTTCTCTCTTTCCTTCCTTAGTCCCTAACTGCTCATAGAGGGCCTCATACTTCTGGTGCTTAGCCAGGGCAATCTTTCTCCTAGCAATGGTGTTGGCCTGCCTATCCTGAGTCTTTGACTCCTAGTCCCCTATCTCCTCCCATGTGTGGAAAGCAGCCTTCTTTTCTTTGATGGCTGCTTCTACCTCCGGATTCCACCACCATGTTTGCCTGTTACCCTGGACTTTACATCCCACTCTACTCTACCCCAGGATGATTTTCCTGCAGGCTCTAATTTTTCAGGCAACCCTGTCCCAAATGGCATCCACTGTCCCTTCCCAATCCCAGTTTACTTGCCTGTGCACTTCTTGTGCAAATTCCTCTGTTTTGGTTGGTAGTGTCCACCACCTGACAACCTGCTCTCCGTTCCAAGAATGTGACTTGACTGCTCCTCTCACTAATAATTCTAACATTAGGAAATTTTCCCTGGGGAGTGCCCAGTAATCTTGGGCGTCTGATCTATGCCACCCTCTAACCATAAAGAAATCTATTTGTGACATCATTTGTGGTGACTGGTATGTGATAAGGTGCTTGTCCATCTTCCTAAACCATGTATTTGCCAATGCAAGGCCAAGTGCATTTGCTGTGTCAAGGATTCACTGCTCATCTGTGCTAACTGTTCCATACCTCCCCATAACCCTGGTTTTCTTTGCCTACATGGCCATTAAAGTCCCCCCCAATAACTAAGCACTCATTCCCCTGACATTGCCCTACTGTGCCTCCACTGAGTGCACCAAGTCCTCAAACTCGTCTGGAAGCCATCCTTTGTGGGTTCATCCAGACCTGCCTGGGGCATACACACTGATGAGGTGAAGCACTTATCCTCTCCAAACCACTGTAACTAACATGAGCCTACTATTGACTCGTTTCACCTAGGTGACCCCTTGTTGAAGCTCACTATTCAATACTATGCCCACCCCAGTTTACCCATCTTCACTGGCTGTAAAAATTACCTTGTATCCCTCACTGAGGGCCCTTGATTTATTCCCTTTCCACCTAGTTTCTTGGAGGAAAGCTACGTGGATCCTCCATCACTTTAGGGTATTTACTAGTTCCCCTGCTTTGCCTGTAAGGGTCCTCACATTCCATGTTCCCAATCTGAGGTTTGCCCTAATGCCTTCTTTAGTACTGTGGCTGGGGCCACCCCAGCCAGGTGTCTTGAAGCCACAGGAACATTGGTGCTTCTTGCAGTAGGGGGATGCTGGCCTACCCCAAAGAGGGCACTTGACACGCTACCTGCCACAGGGTACGAGGTCCCAACCCCCATGGCACTGTAATAATTAGTATAAAATTTGAATGGTATGAGTTAGGAAGAAGTTATTTTAATTAGTGGGGGTGGGAACATTAAAAGCAATAAAAACGGCACTAGGAAACGAACAATCTCCAAATAAAACAAAACAAAATACCAAAATGAATAAATGAAAGAAAACAACACCAAAATAAATAAATGACACAAAACAATACCAAAATAAATATGACACAAAACAATACCAAAATAAATAAATGAAAGAAAACAAAATAAAACCACGTAGTAATGAAGGCCTTTTGCTGATGGGAGTTGGTGGACTTCCCCAAACGCTGCTTGGCGACTGCAGGTGCAGACGACACACTGCACCAGAGAATGCTGAGATTGATGAGAAGGATGCCATGAGGTTAGGCCTACTCAGCCAAACCCCACAACCACTTCCCTGGACCTTTAATCCACCCAAAACACCTGCAGCCATACCTACCTCTGGCTTTCGTTTTGTTTGTTGGTGTTTAAGGTCCCATCAACTACAAGGTCATTGGAGACCCATCCATTGCGTAGTTCTAATGCATACACTGCATAGACACTACACTAATGTGACGATTATTGGGTATTAGTGGAACCCAGCATTCCCGAGCTACCACCCATGTCAGTACTAACTGGGCTTGCATTGCTTAACTTCAGTTATCAGACAAGAACTGGTGTGTCCAATGCAACTCGCCACTCCCCCTTCCTCTCGCCCTTTGATCTTCTCACCTTGGACAAGGCGGTTTTTTCACTTCTAAATTTCGTGCAACACCATAGTGAACAGGTTCAAAGTTCATTAGGCTGCATTCTTGGCAGTAAAGATCAAACACCGTGATCAACTTCCTCACAGTTGCATGCAGTTAAAATCCAGCTTTAGACATGCACACATTGTTCTGAGGTAAATGCATCTGTTTTACTTGAAATGCCTTGCATATGCTATGGCCACAGGTAGCTATCCAAAATGTATTCACCTGTGCAAAATGAACATTGCCCAACCCAAAAAGTGTGTAGTCAGATAATCACCCATTTGAAGATGCACTAAAGTTTACAATATACAGTAGTTGACCTTACCATTATAGCTGATACGAGGCTTTGTCAGGCACATAACCAAGTGATACTCTATATCATCGGGTATAACAAATTTGGAGCATACTGGACACTTAATTCCTGAAAGTAAAAAAAATTCATGTTATCATCATACATTCAAATATTCCTCAACACATTTAAAAATGAAGCTCAAAGATATGAAGAAGAGAGATGTAAGGTTTTCCCAGTCAATCAGATGCAATCAGTTGAATATTTGTTGAAATTCACTTGTGAGTGCCAATGTGCAAAAACTCTTGTATTTGTAAAAATTAACTACCTCACATGTCAATGCTGTTGAGATTTTCAGCAATGGATCAGAGGTGAAGTAGAGGATTTTATGGATAATGTAAATTTGATATGAGAAATACCACATCATGAAATTCAGGGTACCCAACACTTCAAAAAGTGTTTTTCCCTTTGTAACTAAATTCTTTTCCAGGATAGATAGAACAATGCAACATCCATTTTTTTGAAGCAGTACATAGTATATTCAGCAATACATGTGGTTTTCTCACAAACAATACTGCAGAAGATCAGAAAATATTGCAGTAATAAAACAAAAAATATGGATTGTGGAATAAAACGTACACAACACTAAATTAATTCATTTCCCCTTAACTTCTCTTCAATCGTTTCAATTTTTGGTCTAACAACTCTCTTTGTTTTGTAAGCTCCAAAATTTCTTCATCCTTTTGCTGTTTTCCAGCTTGGTTTGTTAATCCACATCATTCTCAGCTGAATTCTTATCAAGCAGTGATGCCTTGTAATGGCTTCCAGCACTTCTGGCATACACTATGAGCGTTTCATCAATTTTAAAATTATCAAGTCCTCTATCAGCAGATATCCCCTGATAAACGCATCATAGTGCAACAAGAGTCTCCTCCAAAAGATTCTGGACCAACATATCCTTGTTAATTGAGAATCCACTTTCGACCGTCACGTTGCCATGAGACAAACAGAGCAACAACCATACAACTGTCCATAATTATTTGTAGCTTGAAACGTGTTCAAAATAAAACAAATCCAGTCGATTGTTGTTAAAATTAAAAGACACCAGCTCTTTTCTATCACACGAATCAACAAAAGTTGCATACTGTCTGTAGGCTTTATCACATACCAAGCTTGGTAGTTGATTTGCCACAAGCACAATTTCCAAGCAAATTTGCATTATTCTTTGCACTGATTTGGATGTCTGGTGTTTTTTGGGGGTGTCAAAGCGGTAACTGTGCTTGCCAACCAGAACTTCAAAGGACTTCATTCAATGAGCTCATAAACCGCTCCTATTACAAAAGACCGACATTCGACCAAAAACTGCATTTTTTTAACCTCCGACGCTTTTGAGCATTTCAACGCATTGCTTACAGATATGCCAACGTCCATTTCTGAGCAACAATCAAGTTCTCATCATCTGCTAGTTCAATTTCAGTTAAATCAAAAGGTTTGTCCAGAGATGGCATTTTTACGGGTTTTATAACTCGTCCCACCAAATCAAACAAAATAGCAACAATCTCATCATATCGAAATGGAATCATTGGCTTTGACGTTTGGAAAATCATCAAAAATGGTTCCATAACAGAAGCCATCAAAATGAAAAACTTCTGCTTCGCCTCTAACAGCAAATCATCTAACCCCTTTTCACCGCATCCATAGCACGAGCTTTAACACTTGTTTCGATACTGAAAACATTTACATAAATAGGGAAACATCTCAATTAATCTCGATGCAATGGATGCATTTTCCAACCATCCGCAAATACAAAACTTCTGAGGAAACACATTACAGTTTGTTACTCGAATGAACTCTGACTGCCTAGCAGGGGAGTTCTTAAAAAGTTGATAACAATCTTTCAAAAACATTTTTAAGTTCCACTTAGTCTGTGGCCTTCCTGGAAAGCACCATGAACAACATGAAGTCCACAAGTTCCGACATCTAAAAGTTCAGGGCTTTCTTCCTCGCCATGATTCAACTAAGACTTGACTAATTTTAAAAAGCCAAGTTCACATTTGGGCTGTCCATAGGTATTTGTAAGTTTTTTGTAACGTTGAGTGGATAACATTTAAAAAACCCTGCAAGAGATCCATTGCACATGTATGACCCAAAAACCGTGAATCAAAATAGAAGCTCGCTACTTCATTTTTTCCATTATCCCAAAAATGCAGAACAATATCCATCTGTTCATTTTGCGTATATCAATTCAAACATTAATCAAAACACGCTACATGTTCAGTTGCATCCCTCTTAGAGATTCATTCCCTCATTTGATCAAAAACTACTCTTTTTCATGATGGAATGCATGACCCACAACAACTCAGTTTCAGTCGCTGCTGTGTCAGACATAAAACCAAGTGTTCCTTGTTTAGAGGACGTTGCAGGTTGCTTCACTAGTTGACGTTTTGAAGAGCTCTCAAAAGTGGTTTCAGGAATCAATTTCTGGACAACATAAGAAAGCAGAGGTCTATTTTGGACAGATAGAAGAGCTTTCATGACTTATCACAGCACACTTTCCCATGTTGCTCAAAGAAAATGATTTTGCACAAAGTAGGCACTTTGTGTTATGTGGCTTATTTTTCACAGTCACTAGCCATTTTGACCATTCTGGATTAAGTGCTTTGTAAATCCAGTCAACGTTAAAAACTGACATCGCCAAATGGTTGCTATTGATGAAGCACAATTACATACTATTACTATACTCTAGTCAAAACAAGAAAAAACGTGTTCACTGTTTGCTGAAAAACACCAAATAAATGCATGACTTATTGTTATGGTGTGCAGTGCAGCCCGGTGCTAAGATCAGCATCAACATGGCATGAAATTTCAACTCTTTCAATTTTTGATATTTCATTTTTTTGTATTAAAAAGTCAAATTTTTAAGTAGTTTTATTTGTGTTGTTTATATTTTATCATTTATTCTTGACTTGAACAATATTATGTCATGAAGTGTAATAATTTCTCAAAAATAAAAATTAATTTTTCATAAAATTAACAAAAAATGCACAAAACGGCAGAATTCCCTGTGTTTTCCCTGAATCTTTTTTAACTTTCTGAATCCCTGCATTTCCGTGTTTTTGGACCATTGGGCACCCTGATATTGTTCCGTTGCAAATGATATGCCTTCTGATTATTCAGATGAGAAACAGCTACAATAAAATATGGAATGTGACAATGGTATCCATAATAATATTGACCTCACTGAAAAATTTAAAATCTGGTGGTAAAAGTCTAAAAGAAATCAGTTTGAGAATTTCAATTTCAGTTGTGAAAAGGTGTACCAAAATTTTGAAGTCATGGTACTTATCAGTATTTTATGCAATAATGTATGTGCCAAAAACATATTTTAACATTAATGGTAGAAATGACAAATATATATGCTTTGCAAAATAATGACAGCTTTTCATCCAAAAACTGCAAAAATGAAAGCCTTAAAACTACCTAGAATTAGTCTTTAGTGGGACAAGCGCCATGGAATATCCACACTTGGAGACAATAAAAAGAAAGGTTTTCATCTGAGAAGCAATCTACAAATTGTCAACAATCTAAATTTTGAAGAGTAGCCCAAGACAGTAAGACCACTGTATAATGCTATCCAATCTCAAATGAAGTCTTTGAAAATGGAAAAACATCTTTGTGTGGATGAGCAAGCTACACCATTCAAAGGTCAAATATCAGTAAAGCAGTATGTAAAATAAAACATCATTTGGAATAAAAGATTATGTATTATGTGGCTAAAGAAATTTCTGACAACTTTTTGTTTCTTCAAAGAAAAACAATTGAAGTGCCTCCTAAAACAATGCAGACCTTTGAATCTAGTGCAGGTGTAGTTGAACACATAATTTCAGATTATCAGCTATCAAATCACTTCCCATTTCTGGATAACTATTTTAATAGTTACCATTTGTGGCAAATTTTAGAGCACAAGAATATATTTTCAGTTGCCATTGTATGCATAAATAGATTTTAAAATCCTCCATTGGCAAGTTACACATCTTTTACTACAGCTAAGATAAATGCATTCATATTGCAGTTAAGAAACTTGAATAAAACGTCTGTCTTTGCTAAATATGTACATTACATATGACAACTGCAATGGGAAAAGTGACGTAGTTACTAAACATTAGTATAGATGACTACTGTGATTGAAGATTTATAAAGAGGGCAAAGTCAGAAACGAGGGGGAAATGATTCAGTGGCTATTTTAGGAAGGTACTGAAAGATTTTTTAAAAAAAATTAATCCTTTTACCTCTTAATTGAAAAATGTAAAAAGTGTAGTTTGTGAGACTAATGTATAGTAATCTAGGGTTGAGTAAGGGTGGGGACACAAAGGGGAATCATGTGACATTTCACTGACATGGTTAATAGACATTTTTGGGATGTATATTGTAGTGGTACAAAACAGTTACAAACATTCATTTTGTTATATTTGTAGTGAATTCATGAAAACCAGAGATGAAAAATTTACTCTGGAAACAAATTCAAGGCTTTGTGAAGCATATGAAGCTTATTTTCAACTACCCATTCGAAGTCAAGATAAGAACTCGGCACCTCATTTCTAGGTCTTCAGTAGGTCTTGAACCACATCTCATTAACACACTGGAGCTAAATGACTTAGAGATCTCAACCTGCCCAAATGCAAAGCAGAAATCATAGCTTCTTGGTTAAAACACAGTGGAATTTGCTTGACTCTAACATTAAAATAACTGATCAAACAAAGCATCATAAACGTTTTTCTTTGTTATTGTAATGATGTGAAAGGGTTATTTGATGAAATTGAAATTCCATGCATTCTGCCTGATTGGCATCTTTCCATAGACAGTTCTTCAAAAAACTTAAAAGCTGTCCTTCTTCACAATGGAAATTAATTTTCATCACTTCCTCTAGCTCAGTCCACAACGCTCAAAGAAAATTATGAAACTGTTGCTTGACAGATTGAAGTGTGAAGAGTACACCTGGCCAGTGATAGGGGATTTTAAGATGGTTGGCTTTCTAATGGGAATGCAAATTGGGTATAACAAATATCCTTGTCATCTTTGCTTATGGGACAGTAGAGTAGACACAGCACATTACCAGCAGAACTCATGTCCAAAGCAAACGAAGTTCAACATTGGAAAAGAAAACCACTTGTGAAGCCTGAATGTGTTCTGATGCCTCCATTGCATACAAAATTAGGCCTTATGAAACAATTTGTTAAAGGGCTTTCTCAACATTCATAACGATTTCAACATTTAAAAGAATTTTTTCCAAAGATATCTGAAGCAAAAATTAAAGCTGGTATTTTCATTGGACCACAAATAAAGAAAATAATGGCAAATGACAAATTTCCACAGGTGCTTAACAATCATGAAAGACAAGCCTGGGTCAGGCTTATAGCAGTGGTTCATGGTATTCTTGGAAACAATAGAGCTGAAAATAACAGACATTATGCTGAAAACTTCAAAGTAATGGGTTGCAGAATGCCCCTTAAAGTGCATATGTTGCATGCTCACTTGGACCACATTAAAGATAACAAGGGTGCCTATTCAGAAGAGCAAGGTGAACATTTTCATTAACATGTAATAGTCTTTGAATGTCATTATCAGGGACAACACAATGAGAGTAAAAATGGGGGACTATATTTTGCAACTAATATGAGAAACCCCATAGAGTCACAGAAGAAATACAAAATATACCCATTTCTAAATAATATAATGAAAATTTTATATTTGGCTCTCTTTTTATGCAGGTTCTTTTAACGCGATTTCCAAGTTAAGCGGTTTGCATTTCATTACAATTTGTTTTCTCAAATATGTATACAGTGATGTATTTATGTGATCAGGAGATCGAATGTTGAAACCACTCATAATAATTCGATTTCTTAGACCCCAAGTCCTAAAAGGCAAAGTTTAAAACAATTACCAGTGCATTCAATGGCTAACCCAAAAGCCTGGGTGACAACAACTGTTTTTACAGAATGGTTCAATAATTGCTTTCTACCAGAAGTAGTAGTCTATTTGAAAGAAAAATCTCTTGATTTTAAAGTCTCATTAATTACACTGAAGAACAAATTTTTACTTTAGAAAATATACATTTCTCACTTAATGCTAGATTTATTGGATAAGTTATGCTGATTATTTATCTCTTCTCCATTTTGCCCTAGGACATCAGGTTCTCTGGAAATTCATAGGGCTGCAGTTCTGTTAAAACATTAATTGTGAATGGACATCATACTCTACATAATTTATGTTAATAATATAGGACTTGACATGATTGATAAGGGCATTTATGATAATGACATAGGGCTACCTGCAGATGACACCTGCATTGCAAGGGTGATGGATGAAGGGTTATCTTGCTGCACAGAATTGCAACAGGACATAAACAAGATGCATACCTGGAGCATAAAGTGGAAGTAATTGCCATTAAACCTGCACAAATGTAGATTTCTTATAAGCAGGTCCTGAAGGCGATTTGATCTTGCTTATTGCATAGGTGGTGTGAGGGTTAAGAGGGCTGAGATCCAGAAGTTCCTTGGAATTATATCTAAATACTAGGGTTACCTGGAGGGAGCACACTGACAAATTGATTGGGAATACTGGGCATGCTCTCCGTTTGGTTAATAGAGTTCTAGGGGACATCACAAAGGAAAGTTTTTCACTGGTATGGCCAAGTGTAGAGTATTGTAGTCCAATTTGGTATACCTTTTAGGCAGGGTTTATCTTGGGAAATTGAAAAGATTGAAAGGAGGGCAGCAAGAATTGTGTCACATCACTTCTCTCAAAGATTGTGTCACATCACTTCTCTCAAAGGTTGTGTCTCACATATGATCACAGAAAGTCTTATGCAGCTTATCCCTTCCAGAGTATAGAGGGAGAAATGATCATCCATTCAAATTGATGGGGATCAGGGCACAAACAGAATTGTATTACTGGTCTTTTTCCAAGGGTCATTTGGCAATGGAATGCTCTCGGTCAGGATAAAGTGGTGAACGTTCTGGAAGAAAGTGTCATTACAGCAGGTAGGCAATGCATGACAATAGATGCTATGCTTCAGGTGGGTTACAAATTAGGAATGAGAGTAATTCGCTCCACTGCCAATTTGACCTATAAGACTGCTTGCAGTGTATTCAATTAAATTAGAATGCAATCATGTTCCCAGTGACTCACTAATCTGTCTGGGAAACAAAACTCCACTATCAACTGGTCACTAGCTGTACCCTAGTAGGCCTACCTAAGACTAATAGCTGGCCAGTGACAATAGGTAGGCTAAATACAGCCAGATTTCTTTCATACTGTATGTCATTTACTTCTTTATTGAGAACTGTCACTAAAGGGGAATTACAAAACATTTGAGGGTCACATGGTAAAATGAAAGTCATTTTCATGAACAGCATACAAAAATACATAAAATAGCTTTATTGGTGTTTCTGTATTTTTTTGGCTGTTCTACAGTGTTATTGATAATGCATCAGGTCATTTACAGTTAGAACATCCAAATGCTCAAATAGTATTTCTTCCACCCAAAACAACATGCCTTCTTCAGCCATCAGATCAAGGCATAATTTCAACATTCAAAAAATATTACATTAAGCAGACTTACAAATTCATATTGAATAAATTAGAAAATGAGTCCTTGACATTAAAAGACGTGTGGAAACAATATTCTATATTTGATTGTATAATTCAAGTTGCATGTGTTTCTGCTGAAATAAAACCAGCCATTCTAAATGCCTGTTGGAAAAAGGTTTGGCCAGGATATATTACAAGCAATACAATCACTGAAACATCAACACTTTGGAAGGAAATTATAAATTTGGCACATACTATTGACAGAGAATGTTTTAATAATTTCAAACATGATGATATAGAAGAACTGCTGGTGGATGATGTGTTAAATGATGATGAGGTTGCTGCACTAGCTTTAGATGCAGCAAATTCAGAAAGTGAAAGTGATATTGAGGAAAACCCCAACCCCTCTCACTTGAAAAATAATTTGAGATGGTCTTCATCTATGCAGCAAATTAGAAAATCATTTTCTTGTTAATGACCCCAATTCTGAAAGGGCCTTTACATTCCAACGTTAGCTGCAGAACTGTTTCTGGATATCGTGAATTGCATAAAAAATTAGTAGACTCATCAATGCAAAGTTTAATTATGGATTACATTGTTAAAAAAGTAAAATCAGCCTATAGTGAGAATGAAGGTTGCACAAATTTATCACCTATAACAAAGAGATCAATTGCAGAAACAGTTATTTCTGATGATGAAAGTGATTTGGAACCTGTTCACAAATGGTGCATACTCTTATCAGATAGTGATAACGATTAAAAAGATGAGAATTTATATAAGTTATTTTAAGCTTCTCATAGGAATTTATTAAGAAACCCACTTCTTATAACGTCAACAAAATTTTTTTATGCAGTTTTACATTAGTTTTAATTCATAATTTTGGAGTTATGCGACTTTTAAAACTTATGGAACGTATCCCCAATTTTTCCATAGACTTATAGTCTTTTTTAACCCTCGTGTGGGTGCATCAAAGACAATTACACCAGCGGGCGTGCGGTGAATTTTGTTCACCATTTGATATGTAGCATGTTATACCTCCAATCACCCAACAGAATTGCTTCAAAATGACTTTTTTTGGAACATAAATGTTTGACAAATAATGAAATGGCATTAATATGTGAAAATTATGCAAAATATACGATGTACAGAACAGAATTATTGATGCTGAAAAATGTAATTTTTGGACTACTCTGATTGTTCTTCGCCACATGCAATGGTGAACACCATTCACAATCTACAGTCGGATTGATTTTGAACCCCAAAAACAAAAAGATGGCTGAAGGTAGAAACTTGGAATTAAGCTGGGGCCTAGAAAATGAATCTAATTAAAGGTACCTAGAAGGGCACTAGATTTGGTCCGGGTTTAAAAGGTTTATTTTTTGAAATTTTGTGCATGGTGCACAATGCCAATTCTTTTCACGCGATTTTCTGAAGAACGTATCCCCCACATAAAAAGAGACCTGACTGTATATGTTATTAATTAAAATTATTAGGGATTTTCCATTTATCTGCGATGTGGGCGTTTCCTAGACGAAAGACGAGAAGTGAACAACTTTCTTGTCCATCCACATCGTCTGCTACACTAAATGGATGGTAAAATCAGAAATAAACGTCCATGTTTCTCCCAAATTTGGCTTGCCTGCTATTGGTTAAATGCTTGTGCATGTACAAATCATTCTAAAGTGTGCAATCTGACATCCATTTGAATGCATTTATCTTAGCAACTGAGGTAATAATGCAACCATGTATAAAACCACATCTGACTATTACAACTTTGCTCCATCCCCTCAAACAATACTCACTGAAATTTTCAATGAAACAATTATTTTAAAGTCATCTGCACCTTCACAGCCAGGAAAAATAAAAAAATTTGCATTCCGTCCTTCTAAACTACACAAAATGAATAAGTTTTACTGCCATGTGTGTTCAAAAGCAATTTGTGGTGACCACAGAGGAAGGATTTGTTTGCAATATTTAATTAATGAATAGTGCGGATTTTTTTTATTATCATTTCAAATGTTATCAGAATATTAAAACATTTTTTCTAAATTTTTATAACCATGATCTTTTTTTTAACCAAAACAAACTTTTGTAGTCTCACAGACTAATGCTTAGTAACTATGTTAGTCTAGGGTTAATATACAGGGTTGTGATGATAAGGCGCCTACCCCCCCTTTATTTTTGTAACCCAAGTGGATATGTCCCTTGTGATGAATCCAATGAATAGGAAGTTGTGGGTGACCTGTCCCATGGTGCATTCATCTTCATCCCAAATATGCAAATTAGGGCCCATCCAAAAACCATCCTGATACACAAAAAATTCCAAATTGAGACTTGTTCAGCATGGAATTCTGAACAAAACAAAAAAAATTTCCAAAATCACGTCCAGCAATCACATGTGGAATTTATTAGTTACCTCTCCATGCACTTCACAAGGACATTTGAATGTTTAACATGCAAATCAAGAAATTAACATAAATATCATAATAACATTCACTTTTAAGAGGTAAAGTGAATAAAAGGCATGCAACAACATACAAAAGACAGAACAAATCCAGGATGTCAAGCTACACTGTTCTTGCAATGGTCAACATGATCTCGTGCTTTGGAGAGGCAAGACAGAATCTACATGCTGCAGTTAGGTTGTATCAAGACATACCCTTATGAATACCATCCATCTCATCGTTCAATGCACCACATTGTACAAAGATTTGGGCATAAAGGCAGTTTGAATTTTCATGAATGTCAACTGAGGGGACAAGGCAATGAAGAAACAACAGTTGTTTTGGCAGCAGTTGCTGCAAATCCTCACATAAGCAGCAGAGCAATAGTTGCAGAAGTTGGGTGCCATCACACAACTGTACTCAACATCCTACACACACATTTCCATTCATACCACATTCATTGCCACCAAGAGTTATTGCCAGCAGATTACATCACTAAGTCTGCCTTTTGCAACTGATTTCTTACCTGTCTGGATGATAATGAGAACTTTGGAGATGAGGTGTTGTGGTCAGACAAGGCAGTTTTCCTGGGAAGGAGTTGTCAACAGGCACAATAGTTATCACTGGGCAGAGGAAAGCCCTTGATGTCTGTGAGAAGCAACACATTAAGTGAACTGGAAAACAAATGTGTGTGTGGGCTATTATGGTCCCATTGTAGGGCCATACACTTCTGATGGAACACTCACAGCAGAACACTTACAGTGATGAAATTCTCAACACTGTAGTCTTAAATTTCATTGAGGATTTGCCATTCACTTTATATCAGAGCATGTGGTCCCAGCATGATGGAGGTCTGCCACATTATGGACTGGTCTTCCATGGGTGTCTAAGTGAGATGCTTGTACAATGATGGATTGGACAAGAAGGACCCATTCATTAGCCACCCTGCTCCCCTGATCTAACACCACCAGACTTTTCCTTGTGAGGCTTTTGAAGGAAAACGTTTAGGCTACTCTGCCCACCTCCTTGCAGGATCTGGTACAATGCACTGAAAAAGCATGCTGAGGAGTAACACCACCCATGCTCACCAATGTAATGGCATCAATGAAGTTCTGTGCCAAACTGTGTTATGGTGTCAATGGTCGTCACATAGAGCACATTTATGAATAACTTTGGGGTAAATCTTGTCATGCACTGTGGCTGTTTTTAAATTTAAAATAATTGTGATGGTTGGTGATCCATTAATCAGATTTTGATAATTTTGTTTTGTTTTGCTTGGAATTCCATGCTTAACAAGTGGGTTTACTTCATGAAAGTGATTGTTATTATGGTCTTTATGCTAATTTCTTAATTTGCATGTTGAACATTCAAATGTCCTTGTGAAGTGCATAGGGAGGTAAATAATAAATTCAACCATGTGATTGCTGGTGATCCATTCATCAGATTTTGGAAATTTTTTTGTTTCGTTCGGAATTCTACGCTGAACAAGTGTCCAATTGGAATTTTTCGTGTGTCTGTTATGGTCTTTAAGATAAAATTTGGATGGGTCCTAATTTGCATATTTTGGAAGAAGATGAATACACCATGGGATAGGTCATGCACAACTTCCAATTCATTGGATTCATCACAATTGACATATCTGCCTTGGTTACAAAAATAAAAAGGGGGCGCCTTTACATCACCACCCTGTATATGTGTAACATTTTGTAAATGAAGTTTTGTCTTCTTGTCTTAACTTGGAAAAGGACGAATTTTAGCAGTTTCTTATTTCTTTACTGCTGAGTGCATGATCTGGTATTCTGATTCAAAAACGTTCAAATCGGAAACCAGAAAAAGAATTTGAACAACTAATATGAAAGAGGAAAATGTGTCTTTAGGTCAGAGAGGGATCATGTCAATTTGGTGCATGACAATTTGGCATTCGACAATTTGGCGTTCATACACATTCGGCATATGACAATTTGGCGTTCATACACATTCGGCATATGACAATTTGGCGTACATATAAATTTGTTGTATGACAATTTGGCGTACATACCGATCTCTTGGGTGCACACATTTGTTCAAAATTGCAACTGTCATAACCAGTAGCAGATCCAGAATTTTCGTTGGGGGGGGGTAGCTAATACAGGGGGGGTTGAGCTAAACCTCACATATTATGCAAATATAAGTTTATATGTGCATGGGAGGGGTAGCAACCCCAAAAACCCCATCCTAGATCCACGCATCGGCATAACAGTCATTGCAACGGTCCCGTATAACAGAGTCGGGTTTGTTTGTATTTTACGGCCCATCGACATCAAAGGTCATTAGGGCCCTATAACATTGTTATCGTATGCACTCATTGTTCTATTACCTTGCAATGACTGTTGTTATGACCGTTGCAATTTTGAACAAATTTGGGCACCCAAGAGATCGTATGTATGCCAAATTGACTATGCCAAATTGTCATGCACCAAATTGACGTTGACCCGGTCAGAGAGGTTCTGACAGAGCAGGATCTGGAAAATATGGCAGGCATGGCAATTTTTGAATAATGAAGGCCACCAAGGAAATTAAAGAATATACAAGGTTTCACCTGTTTTGAACTATCTACAGTATAACCTCCCTAACCTTACCAGTCACTGTTCCAAGCAAAACCGGTCAACATATGGAGGTTGTCAACATCTGGAGGTCACATAAAATTATAAATGTACATTTGTACATATTTAATAAAAGGACAGATCAGAAGAAACCATGTAGGTTTCATGAGCATACAGTATAAATAACATACATTTATGTACAGTATGTATGTAAAAATATTGTGAGCATTAACATGGATGTACAGTATATTACGTGGATTTAAAGAAATCTGTTATTGCACTTTGTTTTGAGGACTTGGATGCGGCATGCACTTGCTCGATTTCTTTCTAAAGATCAAATGCCTTTTCTAGTAAGCTTCCAGAGGTGCCTGCTGCAAAGCACACTATTTCTTTAATATAGAGTGATGCTTGTTGAACAGTGACATTTTGAAAATTCTCTTGCTCTTCCTAGGATTCCTCACTCTCTTCCTCTGTTTCTTTTGAACTGATTACAGAAAGCAGTATGCTCTCAGTATCGCTACCAAGGGTCTCATGAAGCTCCACACTGCTCTCATATTGCATCATTTCATTAACACTGACCAACTCCATGTTCAATAGTTGTTCATCAGTGGGAACAATATCCACTTCAGCAACGTTGGGGTTGTCCATGGGTACACCACACTGTTAAAAACATTTGGCAATGGTGATCTTGGAACGCATTGCCAGGATGATGCGACCCACCGAATGCAGTCTAGAATAGTGATTGACTTACTAAACTCCATGGCCTTTTGGCAGTCTTCAACATGTTCAGCAACTGCCAGCAGTAGTGGAGCTTCATTTTTGGATTATCCCTCGATCAAGAGGTTGCACCTCTGATGTTAAGTTAGGGGGTAGATGCAGCAGCCAAACATTTGTGAGCTCAATGGGTCCATGACTAGTAGCATTGTCTAACAAAATGACAATTTTCCGCTGCTTGCGCTTCATGGCTGTGTTTACACTTTTCACCCAGTCCAAAAAACAGAACTGGTCATCCACACTTTTTTGTTGAAGCAGTATTGCAATGGAAGGTTTTTTGGATTCACGTTATTTTGCTTGAATGCTCTAGGACGTTCAGCATGACCAATGACTAGATGTTGTAGTTTTTGCCCAAGGCACTACAGCAGAGAAGGACAGTTATGCGTTCCTTAGCTTGTTTGCCACCCTTGCACCGATCGCCTTTCTGAACAAGGGAACGGGTTGGAAGTTGTCTGTAAAACACAGCCGTTTCATTGGCATTAAAAATATCTGTCAGACTGTAATCTGCAATCAACGTAGGCAGCTTTGATTTCCAGTCATCAGCAGCAACAAGATTCACATCAGCTGACTTGCCACTTAAAGAACAACATGAATGTTATGCCGCAGTTTGAACTTTTCCAGCTAAAAATTGCTGGCAGTGAAATCTTCACGTCCCAGTGCTTGGGTGACTACTTTTGCTTTTTCCTGAAGCAGTGGCCCAGTTAAAGGAATGTTCTTGGATTCAACAACTTGAGAAAAACTGAAAAACTTTTTGATCCAAATCATCAGCCACAATACTTTTCCTTCTGCTAGAACAATTTTCATTAAATGCTTTCAAAATTTTGTCCCTTGCCTTGACAATATTCACCACTGTTGTTTTCGAAATCCCAAAATCTTTGGCTATCTTTTGCCGAGATTTACCTGCCTTTACTTGGTCCAGAGCTTCCACCTTCTTTTCTATCATTAGTTCCGCTATTTTTTGCTTTGACATAATGTTACATACACTCGTTCACTTCGACAACAAGATGCATAGTGAAAAGGGTTTTCCCCTATGAGTGTCTGGTAGATGAAAGGGGTTTTCCCCTATGAGCGACTGGTAGAGTGAATTTTGTACACAGCTGGCCGATTGGAGCATGATTGCACCAAAATGGTGAACATAGAGAGGTGATGATGACTGTTGTGCCAACTGTAGGTGGTCAGTGGTCAATATCCAGAGGTGGTCAACTTATGGAGTGTGCCCACAATGGTATGCCTATGGGAGCATTTTGGTTCCAATGATTCATGGTCAAGATAAAGAGGTGGTCAACTTGGGAGGTTATACTGTACTAAAAAAAAATTTCAATTGTATACAAACCCAGGCAGCAACTCTCATGGGATAATGGTATGATATCATGGTGAGGGCGACTATCATTTAAGACATTCAACCCCACCAAGTTGAAAAAATATGGGCTATTAGTGTGTACTGCAACTCTCACAGGATAATGGTATGATACCATGGCAAGGGCGACTATCATTTTGGACCTACAACCCCACCAAGTTGAAAAAATATAGGCTATTAGTGTGTATGGTATGCAAAGCGGCAACTGGATATATCTGCAATTTGCAGATTTATACCAGTGAGGGACATAAGCTTGTAGATACGATTTTATCAGTTGTTGACTAAAATTTAGGCTTCCTGATTGTCTGAAAAACGTGAAACTACAGAAAGGTGAGTCCATATTCTGGAGCAAAACAGATGTTCTCCTACATATATGAAAAAACAAACAGGATGTTCACATGATTTCTACAGTTCATTCTTCAAGGCTTATAGAAAGTGAAGAGAGAGACAGAAAAACTTGGCAGAAAATAAAGAAGCCTGAGACAATCATGGAGTACAATAAATGTATGAAGGAGGTAGACCATGCAGACCAATACCTATCTTATTGCCCAACGGTGAGAAAGACCAAAAAGTTGTCTATAAAACTGCATTGTATTTGCTGAACTGTGCAGTCTTTAATGCTTTTAGGGTGTATGCTTTAATGCTTTTATGTACAAGAAGTGCCTTCACAAAATCGCAAGCAGCTGGATAACTGACAGTAGTTCAAAAGACCCTATCTCAGACAAGACAGCCTAACAGACTAACCCAGCCTAACAGACAAGACTACCTAAGACAGACCCTCCAGGAAAGCTTTCAATGGATATGGAAAAAACACAAAGTTGAGAAGATTGTTGGTATTGGAAGGAAGAGAAATCCACAAAGACCATGTAGGGTGTGTGCAGCTAAAAAAAGAAGTGAAACTCAGTACATTTGTGTATTCTGTTGTATTCCACTTGACAGGGGACCATGCTTCGAACAATGCCATACTCTAGTTGATTACTCTGTTATATAATATGCAATCACTGAAAGTTTCATTAAAAATTATAGATTAGTGCTGGAGCTGTGTGAGATTAATTGCATACTTGCGCCTTCCCAGCAATAATGCAAAAAAATGGCTGGCCCCAAAGGCTAGTCAAACTTAAAGAGTGCCAGACCAACGACGATTTAAGCACACCATGTGGATCAAAAACTAATTAGGGAATCTCTAAAAAAATCGACACAAAATGTAATCTCTGCTTGCCATTGAATTATCAGCAGGTGCTGGTTTGAGAGGCTGCAAAGCCAAGACAAAACCATTACTCTCAGAAAAAAAACAAAAGCTAGATATGAATGGGCTATTAGGCATCAACATCCAACCAAGGAGGGCTGGTCTAATATTCTGTGGTCTGATGAGTGAAACTTTGACATAAATATTAGCTTAAACTGGTTATTACAAAAAACTGTAATACACTACTTCTAATTTTGAGATGTTAACATCCTCACCCTTTAAAGTGTGAATTTCCTTTATTTTTAAGGTATCTGGAACTATCATGTGTCATTTGTGAGGTGATGAGTGGGTGAAGAATATCATCCAGAGTGCATGGTGTGTGGTGCCATTTGGGGAATATTCTAAGGAATAAAGTCCAGGGGCATTCAAATTCCTCAAAAGAAAACCTTAAGGTAGTAATTCAGCAGGAAAGGAACAACATTATACTGTACATGAAGAGTGTCATAAATTAGTAAGCAACATGCCTAAACGAATTGCTGATGTAATTAAAGCATAGGGTGGACACCAAATATTGATTATTTTTATTTTTTTCTCATTTATTGATAATCTTTTATATTTCAATACCTCTAAAACAAGATTAAAATTAAATATGAAGAGTTTTGTAGGGTGCTCAATTTTTTTTTGGCCAAGACATACATTTAAATGTGTTGCATGCAAGGTGTAATGTTAGGTGTAAACACACTTCGTAACCTTTTTCTTCACCATGCCACCTTTTCAGTTGTGCAGCTCAAAAAATGGAAAGTTGCATGCAACTTTTGTGCTCCTTGTAAAAGCAACCTGTCACTTTAAGTTGCACAACTCGAAATTGCACACCATAAACTGTTGAAAGATGTACAAGTAGCTTTACAACGCTTAGGAGCTCGTTAGCTCCATCACAGGAATGAAGGTATTTGGAAAACACGTGAGGCAGGGGGATAGCAGACGTGGGAGCGGGCTGTTGACAACGATATGGTAGTGTGTGGGGTGGATGGGGACCTGTGGGAGTAGAGAGCTAGAACACGCAGACCCGACCCTGCCACAAGCGGTATAACTACCATGCCTATTTACAGTAGTTCAGAACCATAATACCATTACGTTGAGCATCTATTGAGCTACAGGCAGGCTGCAGTCGATTCTTCATATGTAATAGACATTCAATAGCCTTTCCTGCCTACGACAGGATTGGTACCCATTTCTGTTCTCTTTAGACACATGGGCGGTCTGTTGGACGGTATATTTACGCAGCTGGGGCACACCACTGACGCCAGGCAGGGACGAGTTCATACACCTGGAAACTTTTAGACCTACACGATGAATGTAATGTGACATCATAAAACCACACTGGACCACGACCTCATTTTCCGACAGAAGGCGCACTCAAGGCCTCTCTTTCTCTCTTCCCACCTCGATCCACAGTAGTAAGTCCACAGTAACCGCAGTAGTTAAGCAGTTACATCACACCTGAGTGCGTACTACACAACACGTTACTATGTTATGCCAATGGGTTGGGCAGTAAGCCAAGCAGCCATAACAGGCCGAACCCTTTGGAGGCTGCTCCCGGGTGAGGAGGTGGTAGGTGCAGAGGATGTAGGAGAAGGGAAATTTGCAGCATCCTACGTTCACTACCAACCACCCGTGTTGGTACTAACGTGGGCTTGCTTTGCTTAACTTCAGCGATCTCATGAGAACTGGTGTGTCCAACGCAACTTGGCCACACTATAATAATCTAAATATCCTCACATGGTAACCATCACATCTAATCTCTCTAACAATAAATTAACATGCCAGAAGCATGGTGAAAAACTTACCAAAAATGTTGTCATGAATGATGTGTAAATATGGATTATTTAAGTGAATGCGATTGGTTGGTGGTTGATCACTTGGTACGCACGATCCAATGATGACACCCATTGCAACAATGTACCATATGGCGGATAGTGAAGTGCAAGGCTGTGAGCTCTTCTCGCGAATTCCTTTGATATACTTCCACTAACCTAAAAGCTAAAATTGAATGGAAAAGGAGAAGACTACCTCAGGTTCCACAAAATAATCACAAAAACCACATTAAAGAGTATTAATCCAAGACAAGATATACTCCACTTTAGACAAGCAAACGACGCAACTTTCACGACCTTGCAGACAGGATCATTCCCTACCAATAAGTTTACCCACATTGATGGTGAAAAATTGGGTCTATAAACCAGGCTTCTACAAACGATAGCACGGGATGCCTTGAAGAGGATAGATCAGAACGACACACAGCACATTTATCAAGAACTGCAGACAAAGGTCATAACCAATAAATTAAATGAGCAACTGCCCAAATTTAAACCTCTGAACTCTTATTCTTAAAAGACATAAATCACATAAATATAACAATAGTGGCTTAACGAAATACTTGACCACCAACTGAAAAGAAAAAATAACCCCAGCATTTCACAGCAGAATTCTTTTTGGCAATAAAACACCCTAGGACATATCCCTCATTTACTGTATTTTCAACGAGGTGCCCTGCCAGCAACCGTTACCGAAACTTCATCTTTAAGATGCGCTACTATACCCCACCCTCCTACAATCAACTGGAATTGTCCAAACGGCCTAGACATGATGATATTCAAAACAACAAGAATGCTACCATGGCAACAAGAGGTGAAATCATTATAGAGATGCTTGAATAGCTATTTTGTCATCCTCCCCTTTTATAGCATTATCTTCGATTAAATTCGAAACTCATTAGTGAAAAGTTTAGCTTTGCTTTCCGTTTTCTTTTTTTACTTAATACCTCAATAACTGGATCGATCCTGGTCAAGGTGAGCGGCTTCTATTGGGCGCGAGACATGTCCCTTCTGCTACATGGAAAGAAAAACAGTGGCCCGTATAATAAGTACAATATCACTGGCTCATAAAAAGAACCCTTTATTCATGGATAACTGTAGATCGGCTATACTTCCAGGTATAGGAGAAGCCCCAAATAAGAAAGATGTCGACGATAAACAAGCACAGGGGCTTCAGCATTGGGGTTGCGGCAGGCTGCGTCGAATACACCGCCCAGTGTACTTCGATGGCATAAATGTGAAATAGAATCTAGACTGGCCTCGTGAGCAATAGGTAGCGTGCTAGTTTTAGTGGTTCCAGGTTCGATATTGGATCAAAGTAGGTTGACTTCTTTCGGGCGAGAGAGAAGCCCCTAGTGCAACTTTTTAGGTTGAGAAGTAAATCCCAGGTTCCATGTGGAGTACGATGGCATTTGCTCCTCCCTGCCGTCGGTGGAGTGGCACAAGGAATAGTTGACTGACGATAAATAAGCACAGGGATCGTAGCTTTGGTCAGCAGCATTCGGCTGCTGAGAAACACAGTGCAAAATGTCACCTTAGGCCCACTTCACACCAAATGAATCCGAATCAATCAGACTCAATCCAATGAAGGTGAGTCTGATTTATTGGCTGAGTTTCTAAATTACCCGAGTCAAACTCGAGTTACTCCGGAGTGACTCCAAAGCGTTTCTAAATCGCTTACTCCGAAAGCCCTGCGTTCCTAAATGCGTTTTTTCACGTTTTAGAGTCACACTAGAGTCACTCCGGAGTGACTCTTTTTGACTCCACTCAAAAAGGAGGAGTAAACAGAGTGAAAGCAGTCGACAGTTAACGAACGCAATCTAAGCAGACGAACAATCAGGCATATGGAGTAGGGTTGTCATAATTGTCAGACCGAAATCGTCCCTTAAAAGTATTTTTTCAATAAAATAAGAGTTTTATCACAACTTTATGATAAAAAAGATTGCATAATAGATCAATTGTGGTCGAACGGTCAGTTTCACTGGCAAAATGTGATGTTTTCGTGGACGCGTCAGTACCAAATCTTGGCATGTATATGCGCAGTACTGAATGCAATGATATTATCGAAAAACAATTGTCCTGCATGCAAAAATTTTAAATCGACCTGGACAAATGACTGTCTGACATGGACACAGACCTACGGGACAGCGGGACATATACATATACAGTAACCCACAGGTATATATATCCCGCTATGAGGGTTTTATATATATTGTATGTATAGGCATATATATATACACTGTTTAATTCATTCAGACTGACATTATAATGTTAGTCTGAATGAATTAAACAGTGTTCTGGGTGGACAAATGAAGATCTGGGGGCATAACTACCGTGACCATACGTCCTTTATTAAAGAGGACAGTCCTTTTTTTAACTGCCCTGTCCTCTGACTTTATTTATTTAATAAACTAGGGGTTTTGTCCTTTATTTATAAAACTAGTGTTGCCATAGTTACGTGTATCATAGTGTCGTGCATTGCTGCATAGAGCACGAGTGCAGTAGTTCATGCATATTGCATTCAGTGTCACTTGTCGGCAATCTTTGGCAATTCCAGCATTTGGCATTTTTACACACCTTTCCTTGGACAGAACACACATCAATTACTAAACTTTTACTTGATGCGTTATTAGACAGGGAACACATGTGAGTAATTAGTGTATTATTTAATTTATTTCTAATTTTTCATATTTAGGTATTAATTTATATTTTGTAGACCATCTCTCATCAGTTACTAAACTTTTACTCAACATTCGTTAGTTACATAGGGACCACATGTGAGTGTTTAGTCTATTACTTAATTTATTTTTAATATTTAGTATTTAGGTATTAATTAATTTATGTTTTGTAGACCATTTATCATGGCACACAAAAGAAAATGCAATTTTAATCAAACATTGCAAGAAGAATTTCCATTTATTAAAAAAGGAATAATAGATGGTGATGTCAAATGCAACAAATGTTTAGCTAGCTTTAATATTGCAAATAGTGGCAGACAGCAATTACACAACATATTAAAACAGCAAAACACAAAGAAGCAGATATCCAGGCCTCAACAAACAAATTGTTAAACTCATTTTTTGTTAATCAAAATTCCAATGACAACCAGGTTTTAGCACTAAAAGAGGCATCTTGGTGTTACCACTCAATACATCATAACTATTCATTTCGATCAATCGACTGCTCTTCAAATTCATTAAGAAATGTTTTGAGGAAAAATATTCTTGTGCAAGAACAAAAACAGAAGCAATCATTTGTAATGTAATTTTGCACCATATATTTTTGAATTGATCAAAACAGACTTATTCGGATTGTTCGAATCATGGTAATACAAAATTGTGCACAATTCTGGTCAGATATTTTTTACCCCATTATGGTGTCAGAGTAAAAATTTTGAGTATAAATTTCTAGAGAAACTTCAGATCTATTAACAAATTACATCAAGAAAATGCTCTCAAAATTCGAAATTACTAATAAATTACTTGCATTGTGTGCTGACAATACCAACAGCAATTTTGGTGGTTCCCAGAGAAAAGGAAAGAATAATGTTTTATTTAAAATGCAACAATCGACTAAACATAAATTGATAGGGATTAATTGTACTGCCCACATATTGAACAACTGCTTAAGCAATGCTATAGATTTTCTTCCAATAGATATTGAAGTAATAGTAGTAAAAATTTATACACATTTCTATATTTACACAATATGAGTAGAGAGTTTAAAGAATTTTGTGATGATGCAGAGGTTCAATATAAAAAGCTTCTTGGTTATAGCAAAACACACTGGCTAACTCTTTTACCAGCTGTAGAAGGAATTTTACAACTGTTTAATCCACTGAAATCATACTTTTTGAGTCTGAAAAAATGTCCCACAATTCTGAAAAACTTTTTAATGAAACACTGGCAGAGGAATGGTTATTTATTCATAACCAAGCCTCGGCATTTCACCAATATATATTAAAGGTTGAATCACAAGAAATCTCAATGTGCGAAACATCCATCTTTTAAAGGAATTGAAGCCAACGTTACTTGAAAGAAAAGATGAAGGATTTCTTCCAATTATTACTAGACAAGTGATTTTGGAATTAGGAAAATCAGACAACATAGAAGCTAAAAAATTCAATGATGCTGTGCACACATATCAAACGTGCATAGATTATCTAAATAGTTGGGACATGTGTTTTATTGAGATGGAGGTGTTTGAATGGGCCACATTATGCGAAATCCCTTTGCAGGCAAAGGTAGAGGAAAGCTATGTTTTCATTTTGATTCATTGGTCCATAAATATACAAGATGGTGAATTATTTGATGAAGTTTCATGTGCATAAAAATACATCTCAAATGAATAACCCTGCCATCAAAGGTGGGTTGAGGTTTTTGAACATTTTGCAACAAAAGAAATTGTTTTAAAAACATTGTAAAATTGTGGAATTTTCTTTATGTCTCCCTGGCTGTAATGCCCCTGTTGAACGAATATTTTCTTTCGTTAATAATATGTGGACGAATGACAAAACCCAATTAAAAGTATGCACATTAGAGGCATGTATTTCTGTCAAATACAACTTTGAGATGAATTGTATGAAATTTCATGATTTTTTTAAAGCATGAACCAGCACTATTGAAAAAAATTAATTCTCCTGAAAAGTATCAAAATTAATGTTATTTAAATTGTTACAATGTGTTTGTATATATTATAATTAAGATTGCTTAAATTTATAATGTACACATTGTTGTAGGATAATATTATTGTAATAAATGTTACAAACTTATAAATTTTATAAGGTATTTTTTTATTTTCTTCGATATGTCCTTTATTTTCCTAAAAATAATATGGTCACCGTAGGCATAACGAGAAAATTATCGCCTGCCATCGCCAAAAAGTCTGCCATCTTTGTAAATTCAGCTCTTGTGTCGTCCCTAAATGCATGACACCAGAGTAACTCCAGTGTTACTCCTGTTACGTCAGCAGTGACCCGAGTAACTCCAGAGTTACTCTAACTGGAGTAATTTAGAAACTCAGCCGTAATCTCATTGCTTTAGACCCGCCGCGGTGGCGTAGTGGTTAGCTCACTCGGCAACTACGCCAGTAGTTCTAGGTTCGATACTGGATCGTGGTGGGTCGGCTTCTTTCGGGCGAGAGAGAAGCCGCGAGTGTGCCTTCTTTCGGATGAGAAGTAAAACCGAGGTCCCATGTGGGTGTACGATGGCACTTGCACGTAAAAGAACCCTCTCTACTACGCAACGGGTAGATGAGGCAAAATTTCCAGGTGTAGGAGCTCGCCCCCTGGCGTCGGTAGCATTCCCCAACGAACACTAGACCGACGATAAATAAGCGTAGGGGTGCAGCTTAGGCCGGCAACCGCCTGCAGAAAAAACTATGTCCAATATATCACCCTGTGTCCATTCAGAGGGACAAATGGGTACCCGAACCTGCCATAGGCGGGAAAAGGGTTAGGAGTTGCTTTAGCCGTAATCTCATTGCTTTCACACCAACTCAATCCGAGTCAAACGTAAAATTTGGCGCATGCGCGTGTCTTATGTTTGAATTTTAAGTCAAACGGAGTCAGTAAAGATACTGTATAGGCTAAAGCACGTCGATTAGTAGGGGACTGGTGGTTATTTTAATTAATATAATTTTTTTTATTAGATGGTAAAATGAATTTTCAGATATTTAGGAATTTGAGCTTGTCCCCAAACAGAAATTTATCAATGATTCAACTGTTTAGAATATGCCAAGAAAACATAGGCTGCCCCTTGTATTATGCTGCACCACGAAGTACAGGTGTCATGCAGAGCAAACGTGGTTGTAGGAGTAATACTTTATTCGGCAAGTGCCACAGTGTTGCACACCAGTTTGGCAACACGACATCAAATTGACATGCCCTAGCTATAGCTAAGTAAAACGTAAACGTAAAAAATTTTTAGTATGCTCAGTTTTACGTTTACATTTACGTCGTTTGCCCTAACTATCTATTGATTCATGAATGCCTGAAGGTAGAAGATTGTGACCAACCGAATCACTGTCAATCTTGAATCAAGGTGGATTGAATCAGATTGATCTGGAGTGAAAGGAAAGACTGCATCTGTGTATATTTGAGTGGTGGAGAACCAAGCTGAATCCCAGTGAGTCAGATTCACCTTGTTTTGGACTGATTCTGAGTGATCCAGATTCGTTTGGTGTGAGGCGAGCCTTAGTGTACATTCAGAGGGATAAAATAGGTACCCGACCCTGCTCCGTCCTCTCCAATCTTCGTTGCAGTTAGGGCTAGTTAATTCATTCAATGCTCATTTTAGTCCAAGGGGTGGACAACGAAATTCAGTATCCGAAGTACACAGAGTAGGTGGGTCAGAATAAATAAAGGCAATGTCAATCCTTGAAAATGCGCATGTCCTTTACGCAGACGTACAACTACCTTAACTAATTCTTGAATAGCCACGAGTACCTCGGAGCTTACCTGCACAGTGTGGGAAGAGCAGACATGCTTGTTCTGCCCGGGGGCGGATGACGACGCCGATCACATGATCATTAACTGTAACAGATGAGCTTGGTCACCAGGTCCCTGAGAATAGTATGGAGGTAATGCTGAGGAGTACGGATTCCTGGAAAGCGATTCTATGTCACGTAAAAGGCATAATAAGAATATCAAACAGTGAGCTGGAACGAGTAGCACTTCAGGCTCACGTTGACAACCAGTAATGTGTCCCTGGGACAATGGTAGATGCTTTAGTCGACAGTCCGGCAGCGGGAGTACGCCCGCACGCAACAGGGCCGCATGCGGCACATATGTTTAGTACAGTCAGTCAAAAAGCCTATGTACACCCCACATAATGAATGTTTTTGCACAATAAACGATTCCAATTTAATTCCAAAGTAATGCAAGGGTCAGAAATCAAAATAAATTATAATTGCAGTTCAATGAAGACGAAAGTTTATTACTAATGTGTGAAATTATCACAAAAAAAGCAGTTATGCCTGGCCAAATAAGTCTACATACAGTATTGGATTATGTGGAATTTAAGTAATTTCAGGTTTGTTTTTCATTACTACATTTATTATTGGTTAGAATATAAACGATTTACATACGTTTTAGAAAAAGAAATGCCACCAGGAAGATAAATTTTGGAAGAAAGGCAAAATCTTATAATTAAATTGAGAAATGAAAAGAAATCGTACAGTGCAGTTGGAAAAAGTCGTGCCACTGTCCGAACAGTAATTAAAAATTGCATGATTACTGGAAAAGTAACCAGCAAACCTTGAAGTGGGCGTCCTAATGTCCTGAATGATCGAGATGTGAGGGCAGTTATCAGAGCCATTAAGAAAATCGATATTAATTAAGTGCTCCAAAATTAGCAGAAAGCATTAAAACAACAACAGGAAAGTCAGTGCATCCTGAGACAATAACAAATGTTTTCAGATCTAAAGGATTTAATGAAGGAGATGCTCACTTGTGCTGAAATTCACAAGGATAAAACATTTGCTTTTTGGTAAAATCAGGGTGCCAACACTTCAAAAAGTGATTTTCCCTGTGAAACTAAATTTTTTCCCACGATAGTTATAAAAATGCAGCATCCATTTGTTGAAGCAGTACATAGTATATTCGGCAATACACATCAACAGCACACACGTGGTTTTCTCACACACGATACAGCACATCATCATCATCACACCCCAGAATCGATTTCCCCGTTGCTCTGAATCACTGATCCTAGATACCTAAACTCTTTCACTGCTGGTAGCACCTCATTTCCACAACGAACTACACCCCTTTGGTCCTAGCCACACCAATTGAAAGCTAAGTACTCTGTTTTCTTCATGTTAACCTTCAGGCTCCCCTTTGCCATTGCTGTAGTAATCTCCTGTAAGCCCTGTTGAACCTCCTCTTGGGACTCCTCTAACCTTCCTACATCGTCGGCAAATACCAAGCACTGGGGGGCCCACTCGACCACTCCCATCAGCAGGTCATCCACCACCAAAGCAAAGAGATAAGGGCTAAGGGCTGATCCCTGATGAAGCCCTACCTTCACCTTCAAGCCACTGGTATTCCCCCATGCCGTCCTCACCCAAGTGGTGGAACCATCATACATATCTTGTATTATTCTGATATGCCCTTCATCCACTCCCTTTCTTCTTAGGACATCCCATACTACCTGTCGTGGGACACTATCATAGGCCTTCTCGAGGTCAACAAAGATTGCATGCAGGTCCTTCTTTACTGCTCTATGCTTCTCAACCACCTGACGTAGAATAAAGATGGGTTCCATTGTTGACCTCCCAGGCATAAACCCAAACTGGTTTCCTCGGACACTAGTACGATTTCTGAAGTGACATTCTATGACCCTCTCCCACAGCT
Source organism: Trigoniulus corallinus (assembly GCA_013389805.1). Taxonomy (NCBI): domain Eukaryota; kingdom Metazoa; phylum Arthropoda; class Diplopoda; order Spirobolida; family Trigoniulidae; genus Trigoniulus; species Trigoniulus corallinus. The sequence goes on from JAAFCE010007744.1 coordinate 24,784,697, forward strand.
TCATAGAATGGCTGATTAGCTTAATGCCTCTATAGTTCCCACACGCCTGGGCGTCACCTTTGCCCTTGAACAGAGGGACATTCCAACTCTCCGGCCAGGCAGATGGCATTCTGTCACCAGTGGTTATTTTATTGAAAAGCTTCCCCAGCCATGCAATTCCTGTGGTCCCCAAGATATACCAAACATCAATGGGAATCTTATCTGGACCTACAGCTTTGTGTCCCTTCATCTTGTGGAGGGCCCTGACTATTTCTGCCCCACTCGCCAAGTCCACAGCTACTGTGGTGGCAGGGATGTTGTTGATGACCATTTCACTGGTATCTGGGTTTAAGAGACTTCTATAATAGTCCTCCCACCTCTTCATTAATTCTTCTGGCTGGAACAGGACCCCACCATCCCTATCCTTAATCGTTATGGCCCTGGTGACATCCTTACTACTTCTATCTTGGGTCTTGGCTAGTCGAAAAACTGTCCACTAACCTTCTTTAGTCCCTAAGCTTTCATATAGAGCCTCATACTTTTGGTGTTCGGCCTGCGCAATGGTCCTCCTAGCACGCTTCTTTGCCTGTATATACTCTGTCTTGGAACCCTGGTCCCCTATCTCCTGCCACCTATGGAATGCTGCCTTCATCTGATGAACTGCTGCTTCCACCTCCTCATTCCACCACCAAGTCTGTCTGCCCTGGTATGAGCCTCCTACTCTAGCTGAGCCAAACATAGCCTTTCCACATTGTGTGATCTTCCTGACCACCCTGTCCCACATGGCATCAGCTGACCCTTCCTAATCCCAGTCAACCTGGCTAATAATCTCCTGCTGGAATTTATGTGCATTTGGTAGTAACTTCCACCACCTAATGACTGGTTCAACTTTCCATGGGTGGTTCCTAGCTGCATCCCTCACAATTACCTCCATCATGAGTAACCTATGCCCACTTTCCTTCTGGAAATCTTCACTGGGAAGTGCCCAGCAATCACAAATCTTGGGCCTATGCTGCATCTTGACCATAAAGAAATCAATCTGAGACCTTCCCTGGGGTGACTGAGAGGTGATGAGGTGCTTCTCTCTCTTCTGAAACCACGTATTGGCCAATGCAAGGCCATGTGCTTGCATGTGTTGGCCATACCCCCATCCCCCATGGACAGCCCCATATCCTTGTCCTTCCTTGCCAACATGTCCATTAAAATCCCCTCCAATAATCAGACAATCAGATCCATTTCCCCTTCTAATTCTGTTATCTACTGACTGTACCACCTCATCAAAGTCCCACCAAAAATCCCTTTTGGTGGCCTCATCACAGCCTGCTTGGGGAGCATAAGCACTGATGAGGTGGAGCCCAATACCCTGCCATACTATGGTAACTAACATAATCCTGCTGTTTATTCTATGGACAGCTGTGATCCCCTGCTGCAGTTCCCAACTCAATACAATACCCACCCCATTTTGCCCCTCCTCACTACCTGTATATAGTAATTTATACCCCTCTCCTAGTGCCCATGATCGGTTCCCCTTCCAATGTGTTTCTTGGAGGAAGGCGATGCTAACCCTTCTATGTTTCAGGGTGTTTACTAATTCCCCCGTTTTTCCCATAAGGGTCCCCACATTCCACATCCCTAACCGTAGCCTAGCCCCCTTACCTAGTGGGACGGCTCTGGCTGGGGGCTCCCCCACCAGACGCCTAGAACCAACAGCAACATTAACAGGGCTACCTGTGGGGGGTACCGTCCTACCCCACAGGAGACACTCAATGATTTTTCCATCTTTGTCATGCGAGCAGAGGTCCCCCACTCACATGACAATCCACTCTTTACACCCTACACTGTAGAGATGCAGTCCTAGGACTGCATAACCCCAGCAAACTGACAAAACAATAACAATAACTTGATAACCCAACAATAATAACTTAATAAGTAAATAACAATGACAACTTAATAACAATAACTGAATAAGTAAACAACAATGATAACTTAGTAGCAATAACTCAAATAATTAATTCAAAACTTAAAAAAAATTTGCCACAGGGAGCTGGTTGTTGGTCCCAAACACAGCACAGTCGCCGAAAATACTGACGACGCACCCTGTACCATGCTGGGCTCATCGGAAAATGTCACGAGGTCAGGCTTAAATTGCCAAACCTTGCAAAAAGTTCCCCACTGCCTAAAAGGCCCCAACACCTACGGCCCTACCTTACATTTGCCCAAACGGAGGGGTTAACGCCTTGAAAAAGGTGGGTTTAACCCTTTAAACGGTTGAAAAGTATCCGAATAGCTAAAAAAATTTTTAAGCTGAGAAAAGCAGACACACGTGGTTAAGCGCCACCTAGTGTCCACACACGATACTGCACAAGATCAGAAAAAATTTCAGTACTAAAACAAAAAATATGCATTGTGGAATAAAACGTACACAACACTGAATTAATTCATTTCCCCTTAACTTCTCTTCAATCTTTTCAATTTTTGGTCTAACAACTCAAAAACAACAACAGTTTGTTACTCGAATAAACTCTGACCACTGATGACTTAAAAAGCTGATAACAATCTTTCAAAAACATTTCCAAGTTCCACTTGGTCTGTTTGGGGCCTTCCTGGAAAGCGCCATGAACAACATTAAGACCACAAGTTCCAACATCTAAAAGTTCAGGGCTTTCTTCCTCATTATGATTCAACTGAAACTTGACTAATTTTAAAAAAGCCAAGTTCACATTAGGGCCATCCATAGATATTTGTAAAAGTTTTTTTTTGTAACGTTGAGTCAATAACTTTTAAAAAAAACCCTGTAAGAGATCTGTTGCACATGTACGATGCAAAAATGCTGAATCAAAATAGTAGCTCGCTACAGTAGAACTTTGGTATATCGAACTTGCTTATATCAAAATCCTGCTTATTCCCACTTATATTGAAGCTTGAGTGACGGTCCCGCCCGATGTAAATTTTTGCTTTACATATATTTTCAGATTTGGATATATCGAACTATTATTCTCGGTCCCCTGAGGTTCATATATATATAACGAGATTCTAATGTACTTCATTTTTTCCATTATCCCAAAAACGCAGAACAATATCCATCTGTTCTGTTTGCATATATCGATTCAAACATTCATCAAATCAACATGCTACAACATGTTCAGTTGCATCGAGTTTTTTATGCAGTTTCCCCAAAAAATATGGTGCTAAACCATGGGTTACAAGACTTGGTCCCACATAACTGCATTCCTTCCATGCTTTTACAGTCTGGGAACATTCTACAAAAAAGCTTCAAGATTCCCTCGTTTGATCGAAAACTACTCTTTTTCATGATGGAATGCTTGACCCACAACAACTCGGCTTCAGTCGCTGCTGTGTCAGACATAAAACCAAGCGTTCCTTATTTAGAGAACGCTGTAGGTTGCTTCACTGGTTCACGATTTAAAGAGCTCTCAACGGTGGTTTTGGGAACCAATTTCTGGGCAAAATAAGAAAGCAGAGGTCTACTTTCGACAGAACAAAAGCAGATTTCTCTGATGAATAGCAGAGCTTTCATGACTTATCACAGCATGCTTTCCCACGTTGCTCAAAGAAAATGTTTTTGCACAAAGTAGGCATTCATGTCATGCGGCTTATTTTTCCACAGGCACTAGCCATCTCGACCATTCTGGATTAAGTGCTTTGTCCATCCGCTCGCGGGCCGCCTGCGGCCCTTGAAGCCTAGAGTTGCAGTTCTCACAAACGATACCATGTAGTACACATATGCGGTCTGCTACTCAGAGGGGGAACGAGATGGGGACAGTTGTTCTGGGGTTCCATTAAATACCATTTTGGCAATTGTCATGTGAAATAAACTCGAAATCGCCGGGCCTCTTGACATTTTTAAAAACAAATTGCTAAAAGAGAAAAGTCAACACTGCATGACACTTATGACAACACACATGTTACCAACGTGACCCACGGGGTGCCCGCTCGAATACATACGGCAAAGTCCCCAAATATCGCCCCCCCCCCCTTAGCATATCTTCAATTCTGAAAAATTATTAAGAGGTAAAAACAATTAAAAATATGATTTAAGTTTTTCAACTCCACAGCTACTTGTATATATGGTGTAATACTATTAAATGAAATTTTCTAAACCAAAGAACTTATATTTCGGTTGGTTTATTGATGTTTTAGGGTCCTGCAACTACAAGTTCATTAGAACCCCGTCCACAGCATAGTTCTTATGCAGAGACTGCGCAGACACTACACTAATGCGACGAATTTTGGGTATTAGCGGTACCCAGTTTTCCCAAGCGGCCACTCATGTTAGTTCTAGCTGGGGTTGCGCTGCTTAACTTCAGTGATCAGACGAGAAATGGTGCGTTCAACACAATTCGCCACTTCCCTAAAGACTTGATCTAAACAAAAAGGTGTCCGAATGCAGTCAACCCTTTCCAGCTAACATCTACTGAATTATTTTAACGGAAAATTTTATTAAAAGAGAGTTAACCTCTCTCATCCTAAATTGATTGCAATAAAAATCTATTATTCACTTTTATACATAAGTTAAACATGAAGACGACAGGGTAGTTAGCTTTCAATTGGAAAGGTCAAGAAAATAGTGGCGACATACTCTCTAGAATTGGTAAACACATTATAAAACGGTTAACACATGTTTATATATGAATCACAATTAGTTTATGGGGGTTGGGAAATTATAAAATATAAATGAAGAAATATACATTATGAGGGTAAGAAATCTGTCTTGGGGACTGATTTACGACGGATTTAGGATTCCAGCACTAACAAAAAGAAGTCAACTCTTGGCCAAACAACCACAACTACACGACTTTGACAACCGGAACATAATATTAAGGGATAATCTATAATTCCCAATTGGTAAATGATGAAAAATTACCCTGAAGTGTCAATATAACTAAATTTCGATTTCACAATGTAGTAAGCTTTCACAAAAACATTTTTCCGAAAAATTTAATCGTTAAAAACAGAACGAAGCAACTGCATTACAGCCAGTAGTAAATTGAATGGTTCTGAAGTCTTCCATGTGCCGTTTTGAAGGCTGCAGCACAGTCCATGGAAATTATGGGGGGGGGGGCGAATTTAGGGTAGGGGACGGATTTTAGGTACTTTACTATATGCTCTCGAAACCCCGCTCATATACCACAGCATTCGCATGGAAAATGAATGACCAGATTATAATAAAATACAAAGACGGAGCAGTGGTGAAACTGTATCCCTGTTATCCGGAAGAAGTGATGTCTCTCCTAGGATCGATCCTGCAGCCGCAGGTTCGAAGTCAACCAGACTAATCACTGAGACACTTAAGTACACGCTATTCAAGTAGCTATCAATTAAGAAATGACGTCAGTGAGACCCTCACTCGTCTAATTATCACTGTGAAACTATATTCATGGACATCTAATTACAGTGGAATTCCTAGTAACGCCTCAGTGACGTCAAAGTAATGGGTTAACATAAACCTGTCAAGAGCCAAGGATGCACGCCATACTTTTTCGCCCGAATCTTCTGAAGGCTCTTTTAACTTAAAAACCGCGAAAGCAACAACCAGATGATATGAAAACAAGACTAGAGTCCTTGATAGTCTACCGCCGGTAATTCACACGGCACTTTCTGAATAAATCAAGCAGTATGTGTGAAATTCGTTTCAACATTAATCGTTAATTAAGTTTCGAAATGGTTAATTAATGATGTCAATATCTTCACTGGTAAATACACCAATGAGACATGTGGTATGGAAACCCGGTGACGAAAAATGCTACCGCTGAGGGATAACCACTACCTCAGTTTGTTTCGTTGGTGTTTCAGGGTCCTTCAACTACAAGGTCATTAGAGGTCCGTCCACTGCATGGTTCTAGTGCAGAGACGATTATTGGGTCTTAGCAGTACCCAGTTTTTGCAAGCGGCCATGGCGTTGCTTAACACCCGCGATCAAACGAGAACTTTGCTGTCCAACGTAATAAGCCGCCCCTTCACAACGTCAGATACACACCATTTTTCCTAACATGTTCCTCGTCTATGACAGGATTGGACGCCCAATTTCGACCCCCAGGGCACTAAGGACTACTACGACGGTATTTTTAACCTTTCGAGTGCATCGTGGGGTCTATTTGACCCCACCATACTTAATTTTTAGGATAGAATTTTTTTTATTTATCCTATGCAAATTTCCTTACACCTATTCTCATTCTATATGCTTGTTAACATGATGGCCACATTTGGGCAATTTTATTTTTTTTTGTGATAAATAAACTTATTTTCAAAGTTTGTTGGGGTCATGTAGAAGGGAGGACCACTAGGTGGCGCGTGTGCTCTACATGTGCTATTTTGTGCGTTAAGAATTTTTGGCTGTTTCTGGAGATTAACACATCTAAGGGCCGCCTTTGACAAGGAGAAGACCCTTACTTTTGGGGTGCAGGTAAGGCTGTGGCTTTTGAGGTCTGCAAACTATGGGTGAGCTGGTGGTGAGGCTGGCTGTTTAAGCCTAACCTCAGGCGTCTTCTGCCTGCCATCGTGCTTAGGTGCAGTGCTGGGGCCGTCTGCATTGACAGACGCCAGGCTGCATCGGAGGGTGGTACCAACTGCCCACAGCAAATAAATTATTTATTAATTAGTAATATCCTAAATTAGTATTAATAATCATTGAAATATTAATATAATAATATAAGCATTCATATTATATTTATTTTATTATATTTATTCATTTACTAGTACTTTAAAATTAAGTTGTAAAAGGGTCACTGCCAGGTGGGTATGAGACCTTTGCCCACTTGGCGATGATACAACCATTAATGAGTGTCTCCTGTGGGATTGGACGGCACCCCCCACAGGTAGCCATGTCACTAATGCTCTGACTGGGGTGCCCCCAGTCAGAGCTGTCAAGCAAACTGCATAAAGGGTTAAACTGAGGTTGGGGACCTGGAATGTGGGGACCCTCTCATGGAGAACAGGGGAGCTAGTGGATACACTTAAGCACAGATTTATAAGCAGGGGAAATCGATCCAGGGCATTAGGAGAAGGGTATAAACTCCTTTATACTGGCTGCGAAGAGGGACGAAATGGGGTGGGGATTATACTGAACAATGAGTTACAGCAGGGGGTTACAGCAGTGAAGTGCATCAACAGTAGGTTGATGCTAGTAACAATAGTCTAGCAGGGCATTGGGCTTACCTTATCAGTGCATATGCCCCCCAAGCAGGCCTGAGTGACACAATAAGAGATGAGTTTTGGCAGGTTTTTGATAGAGAGGTTCAGATAGTGAAGGGCAGGATCCACCAGAGCATGGGAACTAAACGCCTAATCATTGGGGGGGGGGGACTTCAATGGCCACGTGGGTAAGGACGGGTTGGGATATGAAGAGGTCCATGGGGGATGTGGGCATGGCCTGGTCAGCCATGCAGGCCAGAAAGTCCTGGAGTCAGCCCAAGCTCACAGTCTTGTGTTAGCCAATACATGGTTCACAAAGAAAGAAAAGCACCTCATCAATTTCATTCCACACAGGGCAGGTCCCAAATAGACATTTTCATGGTACAGCAGCAACATAGGGCAGGGATCGAAGACTGCTGGGCACTTCCCAGTGAAGATTTCCAGAAAGGCAGTGGGCATAAGTTGCTCATGCTGGAGATTCAAATTAAGGGGGCAGTCAGGAGGCATGCATGGGCGGGAGAACCCGTTATTAGGTGTGGGCGGTTGCCAGCTAACTCCGAGGAATTCAGGCAGGAGATTTCTCACCAGGTAGACTGGGATTGGGAAGGGTCTGCTGATGCCACGTGGGACAGGGTTGCCAGGACCATCAGGAGATGTGGAAAAATGATGTTTGTTATGGCAAGAGTAGGAGGCAACCCTCACAGTAGGCAGTCATGGTGGTGGAATGAGGACGTGGAAGCAGCCATCAAACTTAAAAAGGTGGCAGGACATGAAAGACCAGGGTTCAAAGACCGCCTATATTCAAGCAAGGAAAAATGCTAGGAGGACAATTGCCCTGGCCAAACGCCACAAGTATGAGGAACTATACGATGAGTTAGAGGCAAAAGAAGGTGAGAAAAACATTTCAAGGATAGAAGTGGTAGAGTCCTTTTTCAACCAGCAGAAATAACCAGGAGGTGGGAGGAGTACTATCATGGCCTCTTAAATGCTGCCAACCAGGAAAGGATCATTGAGAGCCACCCAGGCACCTCAGAGGCAGTCGACAGGGTGACAGAGGAAGAAATAGTTGGGGCCCTCAAAAAGATGAAAGGACACAAAGCAGTAGGCCCAGATAAGATTCCCATGGCGGTTTGGCATACCCTGGGGGCCACAGGAGTAAAGTGGCTAACAAAGCTCTTCAATAATGTAGCAAGTGGAGACAGAATGCCATCAGCATGGAGGGAGAGCTGGATAGTTCCATTGTTCAAGGGCAAAGGTGACGCCCAGGATTGTGGAAACTATAGAGGCATCAAGCTAATGAGCCACTCCATGAAGCTTTGGGAAAGAGTCATTGAGGGCCGCCTCAGAAAATGTACTATGGTCCAGGGAAATCAATTTGGGTTTACGCCTCGTAGGTCTACAATGGAGCCAATATTTATTCTAAGGCAGATGATAGAAAAGTATAGGGCAGCAAAGAAGGACCTCCATGCAATATTCATTGACCTAGAGAAGGCATATGATAGCGTTCCTAGACAAGTAGTATGGAATGTGCTAAGAAAAAAAAGGGGTAGATGAAGGTCATATTAGAATAGTGCAGGATATGTATGAGGGCTCTATCGCTAGGGTGAGGACGGCTTGGGGAAACACAAAAAGCTTCAACGTGCAGGTGGGATGTACACCAAGGTTCAGCACTTAGCCCATACTTATTTACTCTAGTCATGGATAAGCTCCTGACGGGAGTGGGGGAATGGGCCCCACAGTGCTTGATATTTGCCGATGATGTGGGAAAGCTTGCAGAGTCCAACGAGGAGGCCCAAAAAGGCCTACAAGACATCCAGGTAGCTATGGGAAAGGGGGACTGAAGGTGAATATGAAAAAGACAGAATACCTAGCTTTTAACTGGAGTGGTCAGGGGCCAGAAGGCGAGGTACGCTCAGGAGATGAGGTGATACCAGCAGTGCAGGAGTTTAGATACTTAGGATCAATGTTCCAGGGAAATGCAGAAATAGACTCGGATGTGCCTAATAGGTTTAAGGCAGGTTGGCGGAAGTGGAGACAGGCAAGTGGAGTCCTGTGTGACCGCCGGGTGCCTATAAAGCTAAAAGGCAAAGTCTACAGAACTGTAGTTAGGCCAGCTATGCTGTATGGCTCAGAGTGTTGGGCAGTGCGGAAGGACCATGAAAGGAAAATGCAGGTGGCGGAGATGCGAATGCTGCGCTTCATGAGCAGGGTGTCACGAGCCGACAGGATCCGAAACAATCATGTTAGAGGTAGTCTGGGGGTGGGAGACATCGTGAAGAAGATGAGGGAAAACAGAT
>JAAFCE010007744.1:24798187-24816816 GCA_013389805.1 Trigoniulus corallinus
CCTAAAGCCTGGTTCCCTGGCACGCGACACCGACGAGAATCGCGCTCTAGCAGACGACAATCCACAAAAACTGATGACGTAGCTACACTACCATTTTGTAAAGTAAGAGCGAAATCAACGGTGAAGTGCAGTTGAGAGTTAGTTAACTGCATTTGTCGATGGAATGCATAGCTCGAATTTGATTGGCTGTATGAATTTTTAAATAGTCTTCCGTTTACTTTTCATTGGTTTATTTATTTTTTTGGTTTTGGCGCCACCAAACGTTCATATTGAAGACTATTAATCACTTACGTGAATTCGCTCATGCCAGGGAATCAAATCAGGCATAATTTCTGTTAGCGCCTGTGGTTTGCGTCATAATTATACCGTCTGCTCAAGCGCTATTCTCGTCAGTATCGCGTGCCAGGGAACTAGGCTTAAGGCTATGGTTATAGTGGATGCGACTTCTGACGACAATGAATTCTGACAGATTTGTCAGAACAATCAAATAATACAAAGAATATGAGAGTGTTTACATTTCTTGCGAGTCCCTCGTCAGATAACGCAAGAACACGTCAGACCAACTTTACCATTCAAATGGGTTTGATTTTTCGTGCATTTTCTGACGTTCCACCTCCCATTTTCACCATGCCATTGCAATGCATGTAGATAAATTAAGTTTGGTATTTGGCAACAAATGTCGGTGGGCATGAGAGGAAAAACTACCACACCAGGAATATTTCTTGGCAAAATTAGTAAATAAACACTCAAGATATGAACAGTACTAGTAAGTAGGTTTTTGGATTCATTTACAAAGTTCTTCATACACAATACTCTGTTAAATTATTTTTCATCAAGTTTGTAACATTATTTCCATATGACTTATAATAAATGGTATTGAAACTGAATTTCTCTAACTTAACATATTTCTTCTTCCCATTCATCAACAATAATTTCAATAATGGACCATCTGCATTCATCGTTGCTGAAAGTTGCACTGATATTCAGAATTCGTTCACACAGTAACCACTATGTTCTGACGAATAGAAGGAGCTGTTTGGACGAATTTGAAATCGTCAGAACCCACATCCACTGTAACCATAGCCTTATGCATTATTCACGTTGATGCTGTCGACATTTTAATGACGTTTAGTGAAAGCGTTTTAGAAAAGAGCGTCAGTGTGATGTTATTTATTTTGGAGTCACCATGTCTCACACAGCATCATGCACAATATAACTGAAGCAAACAGCTCAACAACCACCAGCCAATCAGAATGTAGCATGACTTGTGGGATGCCATATGAGTTGACAGGTGGTTAACTCAAATAACGTCACGCATAGCTACTCTGCAGAGCCAGAAACAGTTTTTCCCAACGCCAGAAACAGTAGGTAAAAGGCCATTCTGTGTGGTCTTTATGACGTTGAAAAAAAGATATTCTGTGTGGTCTTTACAGCATTAATAAAAAGACAGTCTGTGTGGTATTTGCAACAATCAGACAGGGTAGAGGAAATGAGCGAATGATTATTGGGGGCAACTTTAATGCACACGTGGGCAATGAGGGTCAGGGATATGAGGATGTACATGGAGGATGTGGGTGTGTGACAATCAACCTAGAGGGGCAGAAGGTACTTGAAACAGCAAGAGCACATGGCTTTGCTTTGACATAATAAGGGGAGGTCCCAAACAGACTTTTTCATGGTTAGGAAGCAGCACAGAACAGAGATCCAAGACTGCTGGGTGCTACCCAGTGAGGATTTCCAGAAGGAAAGTGGGCATAAGCTGCTCATGATAGAATTACAAATAAAGGGGACAGTGAAGCAACATACCTGGAAAGGAGAATCCGTCATTAGGTGGTGAAAATTGCCCACTAAGGCAGATGAATTCAGACAGGAGGCTCTCAGCCAGGCCGACTGGAACTGGGATGGGTCAGCCAATGCCATGTGGGACAGGGTTGCTAGGAAGATTAGGGGATGTGGAGAGGCGCTGCTAGGTAGGGGTAGAGTAGGAGGCACTTATTAGGGTAGGCAGACATGGTGGTGGAAGCTCCTATCAAACTAAAGAAGGTAGTTTTCCATAAGTGGAGGGAGTTAGGGGATCAGGTCTCAAAGATGGACTATGTTCAGGCAAGGAAAAACGCCAGGAGGACCATCGCCCTAGCCAAGTACCAGAAGTATGAGGACAGTTGGGGACAAGGGAAGGAGAGAAGGCAGTTTTTCAACTCGCTAAGACCAGGGATAGAAGTAGCAAAGATGTTACCAGGGCTATAACAGTCAAAGATGCCAATGGTAGAGTTCTGTTCCAACCAGCAGAGGTAATCAAAAGATGGGAGGAATACTACCAAACCCTCTTAAATGCTGCCAACTGTGCAGCAGACACAGACAGCCACCCCATCACTCCATTACTAGTGGACAGGGTGAGGGAGGAGGAAATAGTCACAGCCCTTCAAAAAATGAAAGGACACAAAGCAGTAGGCCCAGATAAGATCCCCATTGATGTTTGGCACAACTTTCAATTGGACGCATTTTTAGTGGTGTTGCGGATTCTACTGAATTTGAGATTTTAGATCCAGCAGTGATTGCAAGTTTTGTGAATGCCCCTATTGTATCTGTTGATGTAGAGCGCTTTTTCCCAATACAAACAATTTCTAAAATCAAACAGGCAGAGTCTCACAATGGAAAACATAAAACTTCACCTCACAGTGGCATGTTGGCAAAAGTTCTTGTAACTGAAACAAATCATGTTTACCTATCTGCTTAGTACTTTATGACTGTAATATTATTAAAATAAGCGAAATGTTGAAAGAATATAATATATTATTTAAAGCTCTTTTTATTTAAAAATATTTTTTTCTCCCATTTTCAACATACAAACAGTAATAAATGAAATTAGACCCCTTTTTTCGTAAAAAAACAATCCAATTATCCGAATTTTTGATTATTCGAATGGGGTCCGGTCCCAACTGAATCAGATATCAACTGTTTGCTGCCAATTTGAACATACAGTCGAAATCGTTTACAACGACACCGGATATAATGTACAATCGGATTTAAAGAACAAAATAATTGGAACCATGAAAAGCCTATGGGAAAAAGGCACTAATGTTGCTTATAACGTACAAATCGGCTAAAGCAAACACATTTCTATTCACAGTGCCTTTTGAAATATTGGTTATTGCATCTAGTTCACTTCCTGTCTTTCTATGAACTTTAAACCTATGACCATAGCCTCTAAGCATATTTGACAAATGGCTTTTCAGTTGAGTTCTGTCTTTCTAAATGACAACATGCCACGGCAGCAGTTCTCCATTGAGAAACAGTTTCACATAATTGCCAGAGTTGAGTTGGGAGAGTCTGCAAGCAGGCTTGCCTATGAATTTCATACATCACGCTCAACAATTGCTGGAATGACTAAATGCCAGGAAAAAATTAAAGCCCAATTTCTTAAGTGTGGAAAGGTAAAACGAATTCACTCATCTAATCACAATGACATTGAAAATGCTTTGCTAGAATGGTTCAAGCAACAACGTGCAAATAATGTACCAGTGAGTGGGCCCCTGCTCCAGGCAAAGGCTGAACAATTTGGTGTACTTCTGAAGAAGGAATCGTTCAAGTGCACCACTTCATGGATTCAACGATTTTGATCTCGGCATAATATTATTCATGCAAAAATTTCAGGTGAGTCAGCTGCTGTTGACCAAGCAATAATGGGTGACTGGGTTGAAAATGTATGGCTGAAACTGAGGGCTGGTTATTCTGATGATGACATTTTCAATGCCGATGAGATGGGGTTATTTTATTGACTAACACCTGATCACACATTGAAATTTAAAGGGGAGAAATGTCCTGGTGGGAAGTTGTCAAAAGAGCGAGTTACAGTTCTTGTTGCAGCCAACATTACTGGTTCTATAAAAAGAAAGTTGTTGGTGATTGGAAAAAGTAAAATGCCACGATGCTTTAAACATGTTAATAATCTCCCTGTTGACTATGATTTCAATAAAAAGGCCTGGATGACGTCGACTATCTTTGAAAAGACTCTTAAAAATTGGGACAGTGAACTTTTGAAGCAAAAAAGATGTATAATTTTACTTGTGGACAATTGCCCATCCCATTCTCCAGTTGAAGGATTGAAACAAATTAAACTCATTTTCCTGCCTCCAAACTGCACGTCTGTTCTTCGGCCAATGGACCAAGGAGTTATCCGAAGTCTGAAGGTATCATTTCAAAAAGAACTGGTTTACAAAGTCATAGAGAAAACAGAAAATAAGGATGATACAAAAATTAGTGTTCTTGATGCTATATTAATGATATCAAAGGCATGGGATTCTGTGAGGAAGGAGACCATTACCAACTGTTTTCGCCATTGTCTAAACAAGGATGTACAACCCAGAACCACATGTGAAGATCATGCACACAGCGATTTGCAACTTGTTGTTTCCCTTCTCAGTTCTGACTGCTCTGCTGATGACTATGTGGAGGTGGATGATGAGATCATTACATGTGAAGAATTATCAGATATTGATATCATTCAGTGTCACCAGAAAACTGAAGAGATACATCCTGAAGATGTTTCCCAAGAATCAGAAAATGATTTTGGAAAAATCCCTACTGTAACTGAAGTGAATGCTGCTTGTTCAACCATAAGAGCATTTCTTCACACAACTGACACACCCCAAACTCTTAAGGAAGCCTTCTCAGGCATTTCCTCTTCAATTGAAAACAAATTCCTCACAGCACTACAAGTTAGACACCAACCAAAAATTACAGAGTTCTTTCTTTGAATTTACATACTGTACACTCTATATACATGTATCCATGTACTTGTATACTATATTTTAAAATTACACAATACATGCCTATGTACAACATGGATATTGCTCTGAATTTTTTTAATACTGTAAATTGTGATGTCATATGCAAATAAATATACTTGTTACAATAATTATAGCCTACTGTAATAAACACAACACCATTTGCAATTATTCCTTCATTAAAATCAATAGTACCGCTTTTAGTGAACATCGGCTACAATGTACAAAAACAGCTGGTCCCTTGAAGTTCGTTATAAACGATTTCGACTGTATTTAAAAAGCATATGTTGCTTTGACGTCCAATAGATAGCGTTTTACAAATTAGCATGTTTTTACCGTTTTTTACCTGTCACAGGTGTGACATCTATATAATCGTTATATAAAAACCTGACTCTATTGGAATGAAACGTTGTGTGAAAATTTCAAAGCAATTGGTCAAGAACTTTCAGAGATTTGTGGTTTTGAACAAACTCATTTACATTTTTATTTATAAAGATATGTATATATATGTATATATATACAGTCAGTGCAGAAAGTATCCAAATACCTTAATACAAATGGCATTTGCATCAGTAATTTGGTTGCATAATCAATAAACATGGTGGTGGTTTAGTGATGGTATGAGGCTGAATGAGTGCTTCAGGGATGGGCAAGTTCCATGTTATTAAGGACAAATTGAACCATGAAGGGTATACAGTAAAACCCACATTATCTGGCATCCAGATATCCGGGCTTACCATTTATGCGGCCATGAGAAATGGTACCCTAACGTCATAGGGAGACATTAAATCTTTGGGCCTACCTTTCCAATATGGCAATAAATGTTTCCAAACTATTATAAAATTTATGGTACATCAAGTGGGAATCATTTTACAATTATATTGCAATGCAATACGTTTACAAAATCAGAGAAATCAAATTATTAAAGCAAACTGATATTCAAGATGTTTCCAAAAATATGGATTCTGTATATAATGTATTCACATATATGACTGCTCTTAATATTAATAAAATAACATACAGTACTAAACATACTGGGTTTCTCTTATATTAAGATGTACAAAATGCAAATAGTGCTTTGAAATACTGGGAATGCATTATCAAGTTTTCTGGAAATTGTGCCAGAACTTCAAAGTTATCACAACCTTTCAAAAAATATATACAGTATGCTCTCTGCAATGCGTTTTCTGTAACCTGGCCCAATAAACAGGCTTTATGAAATGTATCACATTATAAAATGTTTTTTACTACAGAAGGCCCTGCAAAATACTTTTAAAACATGGCCCACAAACGTTCACCCTGGCACCTCCTAACAGGTAGCTCAATCTCCTTGCCTGTGAGTAGGCTCATCCTCAATAACATTGTATCAAACTCTATCTAACGATTTTTTTATGCTCAAAGACCATGAAATAGTTACAGTATGATGAGGAGGACAAAAGGTGGGAAATTGTGCAACTTTCTGCACTGACTGCATATATGTTCTGTGATACCACCTCAAACTACTCTCCCTTATTTCTTTCCACTATGTACCCCACCCCAGGCTACCTTTAATATACTCATTCCTAATTCTATAAGCTCTCGACACCCCAATCAAATACCACAGCATTTGCATCTTGACTACTTCCATTCCATTTACACGTTTCTTCCTCACTGCCCAACACACTGATCCATATAGCATGGTGGGCCTAACCTTCCCTTTCCAATTGGTTGGGACCCTCCTAACACACAAGACTCCACTTGCCTGCCTTCACTTCAACCATCCCCCTTTGATTCTTTGGGTCACATCCTAGTATCCCCCCACTGCTTTGAGACTTTGGTTCTAAGAACTTTACCTTTCACAACTTCATCACATTAACCCCTAGAAAGCATGCCACCACTATCTTCCTGTTCTGAATGGTGAACGTCATTGTCTGTTTTCCAAATTGTCAGCCAGTGTACTTACACTTGGAGACTTCAAAATGGCAAAACGTGCATTAAAGGAAAGTGCTCACTTAATGTTCATGACATTCTGCTGTTCAACTTGTGGAAGTCAAAATACTATGTAATTAACAGACTGTATCTCAAATATGGTGGTAATTGGGCACAGAGTGTGGGTGGCAATTTGTCAGGTGAGTATGAGACCTCCACTCACTTGGCAATGATTCAACAATTAATGAGTGTCTCCTGTGGGATTGGACGACACCCCCCCACAGGTAGCCCTGCCACTATTACTGTGGGTTCTGGACGTCTGACTGGAATGCCCCCATTCAGAGCTGTCACACCAAATAAGGGGGCTAGACTGAAACTAGAGACATGGAATATGGGGACCCTCTCTATGAAAACTGGGGAACTAGTCACAACACTAAAGCATAGGAAGATCAGCATTGCATTCCTCCAGGAAATAGGTGAAGGGCCCTGGGGGAGGGATACAAACTGATCTATGCAGGTAGTGAAGAGGGACGAAATGGGGTGGGATTTATACTATGTAGTGATTTTCAGGAGAGGATCACTTCAGTAAGGAGAATCAGCAGTAGGCTGATGTTTGTTACTGTAGTTTGGCAGGGTATAGGGCTCCACCTCATATGTGCATATACCCCATAAGCAGGTCTGGGTGTAACCATAAAAACAGCATTTTGGGATGAATTTGATGAGGTGGTGCAGTCAGTAGACAGCACAATGAGACATGGCAGGGGGAATGAGCAACTGATCATTGGGGTGACTTTAATGCACATGTGGGTAAAGAGGGTCTGGGATATGAGGATATGGGGTTTGTGGTAATGGGATGATCAACCTTGATGGGCAGAAGCACCTAATCCCCTTCCAGTCACCATAGGGGAGGTCCCAAATAGACTTTTTTGTGGTTAGGAAGCAGTACAGGGCAGAGATCCAAGGCTGCCGGGTGCTACCCAGAGAGGATTTCCAGAAGGAAAGTGGCCATAAGCTCCTCATGATACTTACTAATGAAGGGGACAGGGAAGCTACATACCTGGAAGGGAGAATCAGTTGTTAGGTGGTGGAAGTTGCCCACCTAGGCAGATGAATTCCAACAGGAGGATCTCAGCCAGGTTGACTGGGATGGGCCAGCCAGTGCCATGTGGGACAGTGCGGTGAGGCACTGTTAGGTAGAGGAAGAGTAGGAGGAATGCAACAGGGTAGGCAAACATAGTGGTGGAATGAGGAGGTGGAAGCCAGCATCAACCTAAAGAAGGTAGCTTTCCATAGATGGAGGGAATTAGGGGATCAGCTTTCCAAGGTTCCTCATGTTCCTATGTTCAGGCAAAGAAAAATGACAGGAGGACCATTGCACTGGCCAAGTAACTGAAGTATGAGACCTTATATGAAAAGTTGGGGACAAGGGAAGGAGAGAACACAGTTTTTAGACTGGTGAAGACCAGGGATAGAACTAGTAAGGATGTTACTAGGGCTATAACAGTCAACGACAGAAATAGCAGGGTCCTGTCCAACCAGCTGAGGTAATTAAAACGTGGGAGGAATACTACCACAGCCTCCTAAATACTGCTACCTGCTCAACAGTCACACACAGCAGCCCAATCACTACCCAGGCAGTGGACAAGGTGAGGGAGGATGAAACAGTCACAGCCCTTCAAAAAATGAAAGGTTGCAAAGCAGTAGGCCCACATAAGATCCCTATTGATGTTTGGCCCACTTTGGGGACTACAGGCATTACATGGCTAGGGAAGCTTTATAGAAAGTTAGCAAATGGGGACAGGATGCCATCTGCATGGAGAGAAATTTGGATAGTTCCACTGTTGAAGGGCAAAGGTAATGCCCAGGACTATGGAAACTATAGAGGCATAAAGCTAATGAGCCATTCTATGAAGCTGTGGGAGCTAGTAATAGAATGTCACCTCAGAGACCAACCTTGAGTCCAGGGGAACCAAATTGGGCTGATGCCAGGTAGGTCCACCCTGGAACCAATCTTTATTCTTTGCCAGATGATAGAGAAAAATAGAGCAGCAAGAATGGACCTCCATGCAGTATTTGTTGACTTGGAGAAGGCATATGATAGTGTCCCAAGACAGGTGCTATGGAGCATTTTAAGGAAGAAGGGGGTTGATGAAGGCCATATTAGGGTAGTGCAGGATATGTATGAGGGTGCCATTGCTAGGGTGAGGACAGCATGGGGAAACACAGCAGGCTTCAACCTGCAGGTTGGTGTGCATCAAGGGTCAGCACTTAGCCAATATCTATTGGGTGAGTGCAAAAGTTCGTGCAGAGTCTCAATAGATGGAGTTATAAGTGGTGTAAAGTGTTGTCGTTAATACTTCCATCTACATATTACATACTTTGGAAAGGTGATGTCTTCAGCTTTCATTTAAAAAAAATCATTTGCTTTTATACAAACTGCTTTGAGAAATATCGCTTTAAAAATGAGTATCGATAAGGTGCATTTATGGTATGTTATGCTTTACGAGTTTCGGAAGGGAATAAATGTTGCCACTGCCATAAAAAGCATTCAGGGTGTTTATCAGGATCAAGCACCAGCTAAACGAACTGTGGAAAAATGGTTTACTAAATTTCGGCATGGAGAATTTAACCTTGAAGACGGGCCACGCTCTGGTCGCCCTTCTGACATTGATGATGATGTTTTGCATACTTTAGTGCTCAATAATCGGCGAATTTCAACAAAGAAGTTGTTACAGCACTAAACGTTGACCAATCAACCGCTTTTCGGCATTTAAAACAGATGCGATTCGATTTGAAGCTCGATATATGGGTGCCCCATTTGCTGACCAAGAAGAACAAAATCAAATTTCTGCAGGCGTTTCTTTACTTGGGCGGCACAATAAGGACCCGTTTTTGGATCGATTAGTGACAGGCGATGAGAAATGGGTCCTCTACAACGATGTTCAGTGCAAACGGACTTGGAAACAGTCAGGTGAGCATGGCGATGCAATGCCGAAGGCCAATGCAGTTCTTATGACCGAGGCATCCGTATGCTGCCAGAACGTTGGGAAAAGATTGTAGATAACGATGGAGAATATATCATTGATTGAATAAAGATTTTTGTTTGCCTAATCACTGTGTGACTTTTCCTCATAAACTCCGCACGAACTTTTCCACTCACCCAACATTAACTCTGGTAATGGATGAGCTGCTGACCGGGATAGGGGAATAGGCCCCTCAGTGCCTAGTATTCACTGATAATATGGTAAAGCTTGAGGGGTCCAAAAAGGATGCACAAAAGGGCCTACAGGATATTAAGACAGCAATGGAAAGAGGGGGTCTCAAAGTAAACATGAATAAGACAAGAGTACCTAGATTTCAGTTTTAGTGGCCAGGCGCTAGGGGGTGAGATTCGTTGTGAGGGTGAGGGTATACCAGCGGTGTAACAGTTTTGTTACTTCGGATCAGTTTTCCAGAGCACTGGGGAGATACTCAGACGTCACCAATAGGATGAATGCAGGATGGCTGAAGTGAAGTCCTGTGCGACCGCCAGGTCCCGATAAAGTTAAAAGGCAAAGTTTACAGAACGGTCATCAGGCCCGCCATGCTGTATGGTTCAGAGTGTTGCGCAGCTAGGAAGAACCATGAAAGGAGAATGCAAGTGGCTGAGATGCATATGGTGTGCTACATGACTGGGGTGTCATGAGCCGACAGAGTACGAAATGATTATGTTAGAGGGAGCCTGGGGGTGGGAGACATTGAGGTGGTATGGGCATGTAATGAGGAGAGAGGTGGAGGAGCTTATTAGGTCCATTATGAGTTGGCATGTGATTGGGGGCACCAGAGGTAGGGGAAGGCCAAAACGGATGTGGGAGCAGGTGGTGCTGATGGTGTGGGGTGGACCGGAACATGGTGGGGGATAGGCAGGAGTGAAGGATGAGAACCTGCAGACCCTACCCCGTCATGGGCGGGAGGAGGGTGAGATGATGATGATGATGATGATGTCTCAAATATGGTTGTAAAGGTACAACTTATGGAGTTGGTCAACATATAGAATTAACTCTTCTCTACCTACCAATGGTGGACCAACAAACCATAAAAGTATGGTCAGAAGTTAAAGAAGTGGTCAACAAAGAAGCAACACCCCAGCAACATTTTCATTATCCTGTGGCCTTCCGAATAATTCTGTTAAGACAATACTAATGAAAAACGTCCTGAAAGGGTGGTTTAGAAGGGCGCTGTTAACTTGGACAATGTTGGCAACTTTAAAGATCAATAAAAAGTCACATTTTAAGTTGTTGGGGTGCTATGAGCACCCCATGTATGTGCTTAAAGGTTAAACCTATCACACAAAATAAACAAACAGCAAATTATTATACAGTCCAACCCCGATAATGAAAACCCCAAATAATGAAATTTTTTGGTTAATGAAGACAGTTAGGTAGGTCCCAGCCAAAGGTATATGTCAATACATGTAACTGTACCTTGGATAATGAAGACTCTGATAATGCATAATGAAGACAACTTATGCTTTTTCTGTATATGTGCTACAATATAATTTCACTCTGGATAATGAAGACAGCCTTATAAAAATTTCAAAAGGACATAGTCTAGCTAGTTTTAAGCAGTATTTTGTTGGAGCAGAAAGCTCTAACATTCAACCCACTACTGAGAAGTAAAGGTTTTAGTAAAGGGTGTAGGCTACAGTATTACATACCTGCCCTTGTAATTGGATAGCCATTCACATTTGTAAAAGCCCATCTTTTACATACAGTATACTCTCCTTAATGGACAGCCATGGGGAAATTAAGTCTGTCCACTATTAGGTGTCCACAATTGGGAATAACGATTTACCACTGTAAGTGAACTTTAGGACAAAATGTCATGGAACACTATAGAGAGGTGTCCATTAAGGGAGGTTTCACTATATGCTGATGTTTTCATTAAATTTATCAATTTGTTTATTGAAATTTCATTTAGAAACGTTATGTTGTACGTTTTAAGTGAAAAAAAAAAACACAAATAAACGCTAACAAGCTATCATGGGCATGAATTAGACCTAAAATTGTACATTCTGGATAATGAAGACACTCGGTTAATGAAGACACTTTTTGGTTGGTCCCTTAGGGGGTCTTCATTATCAGGGTTGGACTGTAGAAAGAGTATAGAACGTCAAGGTATTCCATCGCTTTGCAAATAACGCCAAGCAATTCAACATTATCATCAGCAAAAAAAAAAAACCCAAGACCTAGAGCAGTGTTTTTCAACCTTTTTATTCGAACGGAAACTTTTGGAGCATTTAGACTTCTCGCGGAACCCTTTGGAACATTCAGACCTTTCGCAGAACCCCATACCATGACAGAAAAAAACATTAATTGATACAGGTGTGTGTTAGCATAAGCAGTTGAATTCGTGGTCTAATGTTTGAGAGAGACACCCAAAGTTCATCTTCGACAGACAAAAGTCGTTCTCATTTCTTGTTTTCATTGCTATTTTTATATTTTACCTTGCCATTCGCAGAACCCTTGGGTGGACCTCACGGAACCTTTATGTTCCGCGGATGTAAAAGTGTGTGGCAGTCGATACATGAAATCTAGGCAACGCTATCTTCAGTAATCTTAAAAATTATCCTTATTCCCATCTTGTACTTCGCCGATGTCGTTAATATTGACAATACCGGGAGGCAGATACTCATTTTGCTCAATCTGGAAATGAGAAAATCGCCGTTTCCAAACGCCATGTAGTTACATAATAGAGAGTTAGTGGTGAACGTCGACGAAGACGAAACGAACGATACGAGGTCAAATGTGGCAACTGTGCATGCTCACGAAAAGCAGACCAACAACTGAGCTTGCGTATTTGCCTCATTTGACCTCGTATCGTTCGTTTCGTCTTCGTCGACGTTCACCACTAACTCTCTAATGATAATAGTACCAAAGACGGTGATTAAGGTTCATAAAGCAAACAAGTTAAATAACTGAGATGCCAAGCTACGTGACAATACTGAAGCTGGACAATATATAAGCAAAATAATCTATGAAATTTTAAATAGGATTAATGTACGTGTAAATTAGTCTGTGGTAATGAATCACCATTCATTCTGTAGTTTCTTGGCTCTAAATTTTTCATTCAATTATGGCGCAATTGTATTAAATAATGGATCAAAACTTCCTTTTGCCATATCATGATGATCATGATGTGTACTCTTGCCCTATTGTATTCTGATAAAGGAAGTAGTTATGATTAGACAATCTAAAGGCCACTACACTTACAACAACAAAACGGTACGGCTTAAATGTGCCGCTGAAACTGCGCAGTTAAATTAGCGATGTGAACAGAAATTTGTTAAAGAAAATTTCGCTTGCATGGTTGAATTGAGCAAGTTGGTTTTATTCAACCACATATCGGTAACCGCGTAGCTTGCGTTTCCCACTCTAGAACTGACCGTATGAACCAAAGAAATGTCACCCTGTCCTGCCACGACGTCTATACGGGACACCATGGTAGGACCCACTGCATTGCGTGGGGGAATACGAGCTCAATTACAACAGAGCTTTGTATCAGTACAGTTAAATTTCCGGCGTCATCTAATGTGTGTAGAGTCCTTAGGAATGACGTGATCTTTTTATGGTGAATCCCAATGGCAATGGTTTTTAAGTCGGCGAAGGCACTCTAATAAATAGTTCTCTGGTTATTTTTCAATTGTGATTGCATAAGCCCAGTTACAACCATTTCAAAGCTTTCGCCAAACTTCTAATCATTATATTCAAATAGCAAAATGTTTCAACTGCCAAAAGAAAAACACTTCTTAATTACACAATGAATGGAATTGCTGAATGTTGCCTCGATAGTGGGATCTTACCTGCAACAGAGAAACTTACCATTAAAAGCAGCTGATAAGTGTGATGGTAAGGAATTGGGTATTGGCAATACCCTAGGACCAAAAATTGCTGTCCCTAACGTTAAACTTCCAGTGTCTTCGGGACTATTGCTCCCATCGCTATCGGGCGACCCAGAGAGATCGAATGGCCCTGTAGCACTAAGCAATGGAGGGATTCCAATAGTAAGGGCTCCATTGGAACTAGTTCCCATAGTGTGAACATGGGTTAAACTTGTCGCTCTCCTCCTTGAGTCCGAGGACGGTATGGCACCAAGATGTAAATTATTTCCTAAAAGTCCACTTCTAGCTCCGTTCGCAGTAGACACAGACAAAGTTCTTACTCTATTGCCATTTACAGACGATGCACTACCAGCTGGTATATTACTAGGTGCAGTAGTGTTTACATTTGGAGACGTAACTGCGGTACTTTGTTTTGAGCCCATTTTTGCGTTTGTTTCAATGTTTCCGATATTTTTGACTTCGGTTCCCACAGGTTTTCTTCTACTATTGTAATCGCACAAGCACTCACAGGTTTCGTAAGATATACAAGTTCGAACAATTCAACTTCGATACTTCATACACATACCTTGACTCAACTCCAAGATCAATAGCTGGTTGCATTGATTCACTTCTGAATGATCATCTGTAAGATGAATGAATGCCTTCCGCCATGAATATCATTCAGTTGACTAAACAATTAACCGAAAACTTCTCTACCAACAAATACTACTAAAAAAACAAAATTCCAGACAATCACGGCCAGCCATCTTGAAGTAATACGTTTAACACGTGATGTTTATTACGTTTCAAATTACTGAACAGCAAATGGCGCTACGACACAAAAACGTCACTGCACCCTTTTGGTTCCTGAACGAGCTCGTTAGACATTGCGGGCAATTCCAAATATACGTACATCACAAGTAGTCAACCTCCTTGTACATCATCTTTAATGCCCTACTATTATGTTTTGGCTGTTTTAGTGAGTGATACGGTGGAAAAATAGTAGTTTGGCATGATTACCTGTTCTGCTGTGGACATAATGGATTCTTGGGCATTGGTGGCATTCAGTGAAAGTGTTGTTGTCGAACAAATGTCTACTCGAAGAATTCGTTTTCTGAAAAACAGCAACAGCACAAAAATTGCTCCGAATTTCAAACAGGAATTGTAAACTGATACATGGTATTAATGACAGGAAAACGTCAGTGACACCATACCCTGCACTCAAATGTTCTGTGTCATTTTTTTTTGCTCTTCTTTGTGTTTATTTATTTTTTTACATAAGTTCTTAATATCTTTCTTACCTTGCCTTCTTCACCTTCTACTTACACCATCAACTCTCCTCCTTACAAATTGAAGTTACATTTTCGTATACTGTATATTGTATTTTCAATTTCATTCTCTTATATTCAGAATTATCAGTGATTCACAACAGCATTATCCTTTCACATTAATTCTTACGGTAAATGGTTTTGGTTTTCGAACAGCATGTATGATAGAATTGAGTGTCACTCTGAGGTTCCACTGCCTTTTTACACCTATGTTTGCAGCCAAATGCAGAGGCTGATCAATACATCACGCTGCCAAAGTCCAGGTTTGACAATTCAAGAGAATTCTATAAATCCCTTGATTTGTCCCAACGGGACTCCAAAGGCAGTCCCTTAAACTCATGATATTCCATTCAGGAAGCATGCTGCGGTGTATGCCATATGATTTGTTGTTGTTGGTTTGAGTTTTACGGCCCATCGACTACAAAGGTCATTAGGGCCCAGAAAGACAGTCACCATGGTGGGGGTGTAAATCGCCATCCCACCATGATGACAATAAATAAAGACAAAAAACCCCTAAAAATAATGAAAATAAAAAGGCAATAGCCTAATTAATATCGAGAAAATAAACGCAAAAGCCAAAACAGACATAAAAATAAAAATAGCAAGAGCCAAAACAGACATAACAATACAAGTGGCAAAAACAAAACACACATAACAATAAAAGTAGCAAAAGCCAAAACAGACGTAACAAAAAAATGCGGCAAAAGCCAATAAGGACATCACAATAAAAGTGGCAATACAAATACAAGCAAGCTCTCCACCCCTTGTCCTAGAGGGCACCTCATTCCACGGTATCTCTCACAGCGACTAAAGATGTGTGCCACTGTGAGAGGCTCCCAACAGAGGTCTCACCATGGTTGTTCCTCACCCGGTAGAATGTAGGAGTGGGCGAGGAACGTGTGACCGATTCGCAGCTGAGCAAGCACAACCTCCTCCCTCCATGACTGGCAGCATGAGGGCACCCAGTCCACTGAAGTTTTCTCCGCAAACCACTGGGACCGCCACTGTTCATGGACAGCCCACCGCACCATCGGGAGAGCATCGGAGGATGGGACAAGTGTCTTTTATATCTGGCAAGTGGGCCACCTGACGGGCATAAGCATCCGCCCTCTCATTGCCCATGATGTCAACTTCCCCCAGGACCCACATAAACAACACTGTCTTGCCCTGCTTACGAATCACAAGCAGCAATCTGTGCACACACTGGATGATGGCATGTCTGCCATAAAGGGTGTGCAACAGCTGTGTCTGTCATTCAATAATAAGATGAGTTCCAGTGCCCTGTGCAGAGCTGTGAGCTCTGCAGTTAAGACATTGGTGATGCCTGGAAGGTGGCCCCCTATGAGATGACCAGTTGTAAAGACTGGCCAACCCACTGAGGAGCCATCCTTCAACCCATCCGTGTAAATAAAAACATGGCCCCGATAGGTCAGAAAGAGGCGTCCAAACTCTTGTTGGTACACTGACCTATCGGTACTGATTTTGGGGAAGACTGCAAGCACAAAGTCAAAACTTGGCTCTGCCACTGTCCAGGGTGGCACAGAGGCCGGCAATACAGGCTGCACCCTAGATAGAGTCACACCCAGGCCCATGAGGCAATCCATCCACCACATGCCAAAAGCAGGAGGACCCCTGGGCGACAGTTGAATGGCCGTCTCACCATGTGACTAAAATGGCCGTGTGTGTAGTGTACTGTGGCTGACCTTCCAGCCACAGAATATATGCAGCTGCCAGGTACTGCCGCTGCACAGTCAGTGGCGGTTTGCCAGTCTCGGCATAAAGTCTGAGTACTGGGATTGTGTGGAATGCTCCAATGGACAACCGGATGTCGGCATGATGAACACTGTCCAGCATCCAGGGAGTAGACGGAGCAGCCAGGCCATAGACGCTGCAGCCATAATCAAGAGTTGATCGAACGAGTGATCTGTAGAGCCGAAGCATCACTGCTCGATCTGCCCCAAAACCAGTTCCCTGAAGGCAGCGCAGAATATTCAGGGACTGAAGGCACTTAGCCTTCGGCTCCATCAAGTGTGGGACCCATGTCAGACGGCTGCCAAAACGGAGACCAAGAAAAGTCATCCACAAATAGGTACGACTGCACCGGGGTGTGAACACAGGATGGTAAACCATTCACTGCAACAGCAAAGAGCGTCACACTCAAGACGCTCCCCTGTGGGACACCATTCTTCTGCAGAAAGGCCGAGGAGTAGTGTTACCCACACGCACTCTGAAGGTCCGATCAGAAAAAAAGCTAAGGAGGAAGAGGGGCAGATTACCCCTGAGCCCCCACCAGTGCAAGGTCTCCAGTATACCATGGCGCCATGTGGTGTCATATGCCTTCACATCAAAGAATACAGCAACCAGGTGCTGTCTGTGGAGAAAGGCTTCACATACTGCATTCTCCAGTGAGATCAGATGATCCACTTGAGACCTGCCAGCATGGAAGCCAGATTGGGCATTGGCAGAAAGGTGGTGCCGTTCCAGATACCACACCAGGCGCCAATTAACAATTCGTTCCATGGTTTTACAAAGACAGCTCGTCAATGAAAGTGGGTGGCGTTCTGCAGCCTGCTTAATCTGCATAAATGCTGCTGTGTAGTGCTGGGAACTGGAGACAGCTGCAAACGTCCTTGCAAGTCCCTCAGCCACTACACATGGCAGAAGGCAATGTCTCCCTTGTACAAGGAGACCAGAGCCACATGATGGTAAATATCTGCCTTGGATCTTCCTCAGCTTTTCCCATACTTTCTTGGAGGGCATGTGACGGGTAAGTGAGGAGACGTACTGACTCCATGAGGAGCGTTTGGCCTCCTTCATCACCCGTCATGCAGAGGCCCGGGCTCGGAGACAGTTGACACGATTTGCGTCGGTAAGACAAGATTGGAAGCTGTGACGGGCTCATCGGCGAGCCTCAATCGCACTCGACAATCCTCGGTCCACCATGGCACCTGTGCTCATGGTGGGTTAGACAAGCTGTGGGGGATGGATGCCCATGCCGCCCCCCGACCAACACCTCTGTGAAGTGACTCACTAGGTCATTGACCCCATCAAAATCCCACAGTGGGCGAAAGTAGATATGGCACGTGAACTCCTCCCAGTCTGCTCGACGCAGACACCATCGCGGTGGATGTTGGGGTAATACCCCATCTCCACTGCTACTCCTGATGTGGAAGTGATCACTTCCACAAGGGTCTGACAAGACCTCCCACTGCAAACCTGGTGCCAACCCAGATGAGAAGATGGATAGGTCTATACATGAGAAACCACCAGTGGCAGTCATCATATGCAAGGGGGCACCTGTGTTAAGAACAATAAGGCCATTGTGTGACACCCATTGTTCCACAAGTTGCCCTCGGGGGTTGTGACTGTCCGAGAACCATCGAGGATTATGGGCATTATGATCACCCATAATCAGGAAGCGTCTTGGAAGCTGGGCGCTGAGGGAAACGAGGTCTGCCCATGGGATATCAATCCCAGGAGGCATGTAGAAAGAACATAGAGTGGTGGGCACATCCAGTTGCAAAGTGACCGCCACTGCTTGTAGAGGCGTCTGCAAAGCCACTGGCACATGCATGCACCCATTCCGGATAAGGATAGCCACAGGGTGGCTTCCTTGCTGCCGGGTGACTGCAAATGTAGTGTACCCCCGGTAATGAAATGGGGTTATCACTATGACACAGGATCTCCTGGAGGGAGATGCAGACAGGGTTGTGCCTGGAGATCAGGAGTGTGATCTCGTCCCTCTTG